>JACEEZ010009948.1:10000-17500 GCA_016584305.1 Chionoecetes opilio | reverse complement strand
CCCACATTCTGCACAAACAGCAGACCCAGCCACCACTGTTGTATAGGTCCACATACATAGGCCGAATTCTGCCTGACAGAGGTGATGATGGAGTTCGTAGAGAGCTCCACCCTACTCCTTAAACTGAACACGGAGTGTCGACGGATCACATCCAGATTGTTCACTCCGTTCATAGCGTAATCCAGGGACGAGCTGCGCCACCTGGGCAGCCCCAGAAGCCTCTTAAGTATGTCTTTGTGACATACCTTAAGGCGGTTCATAGTGGCCACCTTGTACCGCGATCACAGCGAGTTGCAGTATATAGAGTAGCAGTGACTCCTGAATAACTCCATCTTCACCTCTCTGCTACAGTAGGAGAATTTCCTCTGTGGAGTATTTCCCACAACAAGAAGCTTGGTGGTCTGCTTGATGATATCATCATCATCAGTCATGTCGTGGGATATAACATGGCCTAGGTATGCGAATCTATCCACAAAAGTGAGGGCAGAACCACCGAGCCATGCTGTTTTCAGGTAATTCACCTGAGCGCGTGCCGGTGATACTACCATGCACTCTGTGTGTATATATATAATATATATATATATATATATATATATATATTATATATATATAATATATATATATATAATATATATATAAATATATATATATATATAAATATATATATATATAAATATATATATATATATATATATATATATATATATTATATATATATATATATAGTATATATATATATATATATATATATATATATATATATATATATATTAATATATATATATATATATATATAATATATATATATATTTTATTACACACCTGACACTCAACTTGTTTTTTAATTTGTTCTTGTCACCTTACATTTATTCTTTTGTAAATACGTATTGTCATGCTCAGAAAGGGAGAAAAGAAAGTAAAGGGCGAAAAAGGAGAGACTTTCAAATAAGACCCAAGACTAAGGGTTCTAATGGTGACTTATAGGCCTTATTAGGCCTTAGGCGGCCTAAGACGAATGGTGATAGTGGTGATGATGGACACGCGGGAATCGAACCGTAATCCACCAAACTTGGGTCTCGCGTGTGTCGCCTTGATTATCCTTACGCCGCCATCCCTTTGCGTTTGACAGTGACTGCGATATGTAAGGATTGGCAGGAAAAATTGCACTAACTGGGACCTGTCACGTTACACACACACACACACACACGCACGCACGCACGCACGCACGCACGCACGCGCGCACGCACGCACGCACGCACGCACGCACGCACGCACGCACGCACGCACGCACGCGCGCACACACACACACACACACACATACACACACACACACACACACCACACACACACACACACACACACACACACATACTTGTATTATCCTACCACATAACTTTTAGTGTCCTCTCTAGTTATATCTTCAGTATTTAATTGAATCGCATTGTTCTCTCTCTCTCTCTCTCTCTCTCTCTCTCTCTCTCTCTCTCTCTCTCTCTCTCTCTCTCTCTCTCTCTCTCTCTCTCTCTCTCTCTCTCTCTCTCTCTCTCTCTCTCTCTCTCTCTGTCTCTCTCTCTCTCTCTCTCTGTGTCTTTCTTTCTCTCATCAAACGGAAATTTTCCTGCTACATTCATGAGTCGTATTTCATGTTTTTATTTTACGAACTTTTATATATCAATGTTAATATCCCACACACTTGATTTTCTTTGGTTATGATATGAAGTTTATGTCAATTAATATCTTATTCCGATCGACCTAATGTTGATAAGTCTGATAAGACCTAATAAGGCTGCCTCAGAAAGGGCTTTGGGCTGCATGAGGGAGTTAAAAGCCCGAATTAGTGATATGGAGGAAGGGAGAAGGATTGAGAAAGCTAATGAGTGACAAGTGAAGGAAGGGTAGGGAAGGGTAGGGAAAGGAAGGGAAGGGAAGGGAAGGGAAGGGAAGGGACAGGGAAGGAAGGAAGGAAGGGAAGGGAAGGAAGGGAGGAAGGGAACGGAGGAGGGAAGGGAAGGGAAGGGGATAAGGGAAGGGAAGGGAAGGGAAGGGAAGGAGGGAAGGGGGATAGGTGCAAGAGGGAAAGGAAGTTTGGAGTATAGGGATGGGGAAGTGAAGTGAGGTGGGTAGGGAGGGATGTGTTCGATGCAAGGAGGTGTTTCGACAACGAAGGTGAGTTGTGTGTGGAAGCTATGCTGTGCGGTTATGTGTGTTGTGTGTGTGTGTTGGTTTGGTGGTTGTGTGTGTGTGTGTGTGTGTGTGTGTGTGTGTGTGTGTGTGTGTGTGTGTGTGTGGTGGTGTTGTGTGTGTCTGTGTGTTGTGTGTGTGTGTCTGTGTGGTTGTGTGTGTGTGGTGTGTGTGTGTGTGTGTGTGTGTGTGTGTGTGTGGTGTGTGTGTGTGTGTTGATAGTGCAAGTAGTGTTAATTTCCATTTCATTCAAAATTCTGATGTCACTTTCCTTCTTTAGACATTAACATTCGTGCTAAATAATACCTATCTTGCAGGTGATATATATTTCTTAGTTTACCTGTATTTTATGAGCTACATTGTATACGAGGTTCTGAAACACTCATTGAAAGAAGCACACCGTATAATACACCTCATATTTTTCAGTTATCAATAGGTTCTTTGTAATTGTGTTCTCTTTTTCTAGGTAAGATAACAGGCATGACACTCTTTTCATCTCCATATTTATGTATTATTATTACTTGCATATTAATCCTATTTAATATATCTCCTTCTTTGACCTATTTAACTAGCCAATTATTATCCTCGATCGTACTGACATGTTCGCTATCACGTACTTCGACAATATATATATATATATATATATATATATATATAATATACTATAGGAGTAGCTGTGTGTCTGTGTGTGTGTCTGTCTGTCTGTTTTGGGTAGCTGAAACTGTAAATTCAATTTTGATGAGAGTAGGCAAGAAAAATCGCAAATAAATCGTAGGTGGTAAATGGCTTAGCCCCATGTCGATTGAATCATTTTGAGGGGGAATTTTGGGCTAAAAACACTTTAGGGGTATTAAGTTTACATGAACAACTCTGCGGTTACGTCTTGCCGCATTCCACAAACTCAGTAGACTCATGGAAGTTTGTTAGTGTGTGTGTGTGCTGGAATCACACGGAACACAAAGGGTTTGAATCTAATATACTATAGGAGTAGCCGTGTGTCTGTGTGTCTGTGTGTCTGTCTGTCTGTTTTGGGTAGCCGATAATGTAAATTCAATTTTGATGAGCGTAGGCTAAAAAATTCGCAAATAAATCGTAGGTGGTAAACGACTTGGTCACATGTCGATTGAATCATTTTGAAGGGGGATTTTGGGCTAAAAACACTTTAGGAGTTTGACATTACAGGAACAACTCTGTGGTAACGTCTTGCCGCATTCCACAAACTCAGTAGACTCATGGACGTTTGTGAGTGTGTGTGTGCTGGAATCACACGGAACACAAAGGGTTGGAATCACATGGAGCGTGGTCTACTCCGAGGCACTTTGACCAGTGACCAACGACAGCAACAACACGATTGGAGTTTGCAATCACATGTTGTCTAATATATACTACTACTACAAACATCAATACATGGGTCCGAGGGGCCCACAAACACTTCGAATATACTATAGGAGTAGCCGTGTGTCTGTGTTTCTGTCTGTGACTGTTTTGGGTAGCCGAAACTGCAAATTCAATTTTGATGAGAGTAGGCTCAAAAAATCGCAAATAAATCGTAGGTGGTAAGCGGATTGGTCCCATGTTGATTGAACAATTTTGAAGGGGGTTTTTGGGCTAAAAATCCTTTTAAGAGTATTAGATTACAGGAAAAACTTTGCGGTAACGTCTTGCCGCATTCCACAAACTCAGTAGACTCATGTACTTAAACATTTGTGTGAGTGTGTGTGTTGGAATCACACGGAACACAAAGGGTTGGAATCACCGGAACACAAAGGGTTGGAATCACACGGAACACAAAGGGTTGGAATCACACGGAACACAAAGGGTTGGAATTACACGGAACACAAAGGGTTGTAATTACACGGAACACAAAGGGTTGGAATCACACGGAACACAAAGGGTTGGAATCACACGGAACGTGGTCTACCCCGAGGCACTTTGACCAGTGACCAACGACAGCAACATCACGATTGGAGTTTGCAATCACATGTTGTCTAATATATACTACTACTACAAACATCAATACATGGGTCCGAAGGGCCCACAAGCACTTGTAATATAGTATAGGAGTAGCCATGTGTCTTTGTGTGTGTGTGTGTGTCTGTTTTGGGTAGCCGCAACTGTAAATTCAATTTTGATAAAAGTAGGCTCAAAAATTTGCAAATAAATCGTAGGTGGTAAGCGGCTTGGTCCCATGTCGATTGAATCATTTTGAAGGGGGATTTTGGGCTAAAAACACCTTTAGGAGTATAAGATTATAGGAAAAACTCTGCGGATAAGTCTTGCCGTATTTTACAAACTTAGTAGACTCATAGACCAACCGTTTGTGTGTGAGTGTATGTGTGTGTGTGAGTGTGTGTGTTGGAATCACACGGAACACAAAGGGTTGGAAGTACACGGAACGTTATCTACCCCGAGGCACTTTGACCAGTGACCAACGACAGCAACAACACGATTGGAGTTTGCAATCGCATGTTCTCTAATATATACTACTACTACAAACATCAATACATGAGTCCAAAGGGCCCACAAGCACTTGTAATATACTATGGAAGTAGCCGTGTGTCTGTGGGTGTGTGTGTCTGTCTGTCTGTTTTGGGTAGCCGAAATAGTAAATTCAATTTTGATGAGAGTTGGCCAAAAAAATCGCAAAATAAATCATAGGTGGTAAAAGGCTTGGTCCCATGTCGATTGAATCATTTTGAAGAGGGGGTTTTGGCTAAAAACACTTCTCAGAGATTAGATTACAGGAATTAACTCTGCGATAACGTCTTGCCGCATTTCACTAATTCCGTAGACTCATGGACTGACCGTTTGTGTGCGTGTGTGAGTGTGTGTGTGTGTGTGCGTGTGTGTGCTTAAGGACAGGCGTGGGGCTGGGGTGAGGCAGGCGTGGGGCTGGGGTGAAGCAGGCGTGGGGCTGGAGTGAGACAAGCGTGGGGCTGGAGTGAGGCAGGCTACGGTGGTGGTAGGTGGTCTACCCCGAGACACTTTGACCAGTGTCCAACGACAGCAGCAACACGATTGGAGTTTGCACTCACGTTGTTGTTTAAAATATACTACTACTACAAACATCAATACATGGGTCCGAAGGGCCCACAAACACTTGTAACAGAAGTAATACTGGAGTAGTAGTGGTACGGGCGGCGCGGGTGCGGGTGACGGGGGCGCGGCAGGCGGGTGATCGCCTCTTTCACCTTCCCCCGCGGGGACTGGCAGGATGACGCCCCCGAGGGCGCGGTGCGGAACACCTCCGCCCAGGTGGCCGTGGTGAAGGTCGCGCACCTGGCCAAGAAGGACGGGGACACCCCAGTCAGATTTTTTTTTCTTTTCTTGAAATAAAACGGTGAGAAGATAGTGACAGGCGGTGGTGCAGTGCCCAGACACCCCCGCCCCCCACTGCCACCCCGAGACTTACGCCAGCCATGAACCAGAACACCTCGTGTTCTCACTCAGCCTCCTTAACCTGCCTCTCCGGGCGGGCCCCCCACCACCACCACCACCTTTGCCTCCATATAAGGTGTCCTGCAGCCCTTCCGAACTCCAACCTCCAGCTCCTCTAATGGCATTCCTTCAGAGCTTCTCTCCCTCACTCTTGGTAGATTCCATGATACAGTAGTGAGGTTCTCCGGTCTTCCTAACTCCAAGCACCTTTACTGAGTTTCAGGGTACCTGTGCGCACACACAAGAACGGTAAACAGAAACATGTCCCGGACTCAATCTTCTTGTCATCTGAGATTTGAGGCTTGCGCGGCCACGCCGCAGCTGGGCGCGTCCCGCCTGCACCTGAGAGTGTGTCGCCGAGGCCGCTTCTCCTGGCTCACCAAGAAGCGCGTCATCGCCAAGTTCAGGTTCGAGGATGACGCCTGGACCAGGAGGGATGACGGCCAGTACGTCAACGTCACGCGCTACCAGACCATCCACACCGACAGCCTGTCAGGGACGCACGCGGACGCGCACCCTGAGGCCAAAGTATGGATGCCATCCAAGGCCCACAAGACAACGCTGTAAGGCTCGCCGGGACAGCTGCTGCAGCTGCTGCAGTCCCGCAGCCTCACGTTGAAGCTGTGGTCCAGCACAGTGGGTGTGTGCGTCAAGTTGCTCGTCAGCTCGGCACGTGAAGCAAAGAGCGCAGCGCCGGGCGTAGCCTTGAAGCCGACGACTGAGACTGCGACGAAGGACGCCGACAAGCGAGTTTGCGAGCATAATTTGACCTCCAAAAAGGCTCCGATTGCAACGAACGTAGAGTCCGCAGTGCTCCGAAGCTCCGAGGCTACCGTCACGGAAAGCATTGTTTTGAACCGCGCAAATGAAGAAAAAATACTGCCTACCCCTAATCCCGTTACTGCTGGCGTCACCGCACCAATAATATTTTCCCATTGTGCCCCGGCCAGCTCCGTGCAGCCATCGCAGCTAGATGAGCTGATACGCCCATATTTGCCTGCCTGTAACCCCACCACTGCTGACCTCACCACAACAGCCCTGCCCCGTTATATGCCCGCCAGCTCCACCCGCTCAGCGAAGCCAGATAAAAAGAAGTCATCGCTATGCTGGGTAGTGATTACTGATCTGATGATTCTATTCCTGTGTTGCGCGTACCGCCCGGCGCTGCTCTGGCTCATGTTTGGCGAGGGCGCCTTGGCGCACCGGCTGCAGTGCGCGGCGTAGGTGGCGGGAGCGGCGGGAGGTATGGCCGCGGTGCTCAAGCTATGTGCGTGTTGTCGATCCGGTTGTGTCCGTCAGCGGAGGAGCACGAGTAAGGCGAGGAGGAGCAAGAATAAGGGGCGAGGGAAGAAGAGGGAGGCGAACAGCTCACACAGACACACACATAAACATACACATACACACTCACATTGCACACCAACACACAAACACACCCACGTACACACACACAAACATATAGGCACACACAAAAACACAAACACACACTCGGAGCCCTCAGTGTTCAGCCAGAGAGGCCTTGAGAGGGAAGGCAGTGCGCGGGCCGCGACCCTGGGTGTTCCTCGGCAGGGCAGGGAGGAGCGCAGGGACGCGGTGGCCTGAGTTGGAGGAGACCCCCCCTTCTCTGTCACCCCCCCCCTTTTCTTTAATAAACTTGTAAATTTGTAAACAGGTGAATGATACCTCCTGCGAGACCATGTAACCTTAATTAACAGAGGTGCAGGAGTGCGTGACCCGGAACAAAATAAAAGTGAATCAAACATGAATAAAAAATAAGAATAAATGGAAGAAATAATAAAAAAATAATAATGAAGAAAAAAAGAAGTAAGGCTGAGCTGCCTGGCTATCGGACATTCACGGCAAAGAGGCAAGTAGAGTCATAGC
>JACEEZ010009947.1:231069-245972 GCA_016584305.1 Chionoecetes opilio | reverse complement strand
AAAATGTTGGAAGCGTATCGTCGGCCGTCTAAACTCATCAGATATTATGGGAAACTCTGACGTTAAACAGAAAGAAGAAGAAGAAGAATACATACAAGTTTATACAAGACACTACTGAGCATGTATAAGAGACTGAATAGGTTACGCCCCATGTACAAAGTGTTCAGGTAAACCCCCTCATACGAACAGGTGATAGGTGATAAGAGATACAAAGGTGATGGTTAATGAACGCATACACCTGCTGTTGTCTTACCTGGTGGTGGTGATGGTGGTGGTGGTGAGGTGAATCTGAAAGGGAAAGACATATTATTATTATTATTATTATTGTTGTTGTTGTTGTTATTGTTATTATTGTTGTTGGTGTTGTGTTGTGTTTTGAGCTTCTATCACTGTTCCCATGACTGCTAGGTTAAAAATAACTGTTTATAAGGACTTTTCTGCATTTTACTATAGTAGTAGTAATAAAAGTTGTAGTAGTAGTAGTAGTAGTAGTAGTAGTAGTAGTAGTAGTAGTAGTAGTAGTAGTAGTAGTAGTAGTAGTAGTACCAATAGTAGTAGTAGTAGTAGTAGTAAAAGTTGTAGTAGTAGTAGTAGTAGTAGTAAAAGTTGTAGTAGTAGTAGTATAGTAGTAGCACCAATAATTATAATAGTAGTAGTAGTAGTAGTAGTAGTAGTAGTAATAGTAGTAGTAGTAGTAGTAGTAGTAGTAGTAGTAGTAGTAATGGCATTCAATATAAATTTTCAGATAGTGACTAGAACCAAAACAAAGTATGATGAGAGAGAGAGAGAGAGAGAGAGAGAGGAAGAGAGAGAGACGAGAGAGAGAGAGAGAGGAGAGAGAGAGAGAGAGAAGAGAGAGAGAGAGAGAGAGAGAGAGAGAGAGGGAGAGAAGGAGAGAGAGAGGAGAGACGGAAGCGAGAGAGAGAGAGAGGAGAGAGAGAGAGAGGAGAAGAGAGAGAGGAGAGGGATGAGAGAGAGAGAGAGAGGAGGAGAGAGAGGAGAGAGAGAGAGAGGGGGGGAAAGAGAGAAAGACACACACACACACACGCACATAACTCTACGGACAATGAACACCAAAATAAGACGCGTGGCAGAGACAGACTGCCACGCGTCACCCTTCCAACCATCCCTGCTACCCTTCCTCTCCCCATGTACCTTACCATCCCCTGCCAAACCACCCTCCCACCTCCCTCTAAAAAACCATCCCGCTCCCTCCCTCCCCCGGGCCCCCTTCCCCTTAAACCCACCCCCTCCAACCCCCCCACCCCCATCCCTCCACCCTTTTAACAACCCCAAACCTCTGCTCCCCTCCCCCCACCCCGCACCTTAATCCCTAAAAACCACCTACCATCCCTACCACTCTAACAACCCCCTGAACCCTTCCTTACCCCTTTTAAACCCCCCCTTACCTACCCCCCTCCCAACCACCTTACCATCCTACCACCCCAAACAACCATCCCGTACCCTTCCCTTACCCCGCTCCCTTTACCTATCCCCCTGCAGCCCCCTACCATCCCTCCCCCCTCTGCCTTTCCCCCCTTACCATACCCTAAACCCCTCCCCCCAATTCCTTTCCCCCCTGTCAACCAACCCACCATCAAAAATTTTCTTTCCCCTGCCAAAACCCCCCTGAACCTTTACCTATAAACCCTTAATACCATCCCACCACCAACAACCCCCCCTGTTTCCCCCTTCCTCTACCCCTGCTACCTTACCTATCACCCTGCCACCTACCCTACCATCCCTACCGTTCTTTCTTTCCCCCTACCAGTCACCCAGCCACCCACTACCCCCTACAACCACCCCTTTCCCAAACCCTCCCAAAGAGAGAAAAGGAGAGAGAGAGGGGGAGAGGAGAGAGAGAGGAAAGGGGAAAAAAAAAAAAAGAAAAAAAAAAGAAAAAAAAAAGGGGGAGGGGGGGGAAGAGAAAAAGAGAAAGAATGAAGAAGGAAAAGTTTGGGGAGGGGGGGGTTGAAGGGGGAAGGGAGGGAAGGGAAAGGGAGGAAAGGGAAGGGAAAGGAAAAAGGGGGGGAAGGAAGATTGGAGAGGAAAGGAAGGGAGGAGGAAATTTGGGGAGGAAGAGAGGGAGAGAGAAAAGACGAGAGAGAGAGAGAAGAGAGAGAGAGAGAGAGAGAGAGAGAGGAAAGAGAGAGAGAGAGAAGAGAGAAAATAAATATAAAAAAATAAACAACGAAAGATAAAAACCATTAAAAGAAAAAAGGGGGAAAAAAAAACCCAAAAAAAGAAAAAAAAAAAAAAAACCGGAAGACAAAAAAATAGAGACAAAAAGAAAAAAGAAAATGAAACAAAAAAAAAAGCGAGAAAAAATGAGGAAGGAAAAAAAGGGAAAGGAGGGGAAAGGAGGGGGGAGGAGGAGGGGAGGGGGGAGGAGGGGGGGGAGGAGGAGGAGGAGGAGGGGAGGAGGAGGAGGGGGAGGGGAGGGGGGAGGAGGGGGGAGGGGGAGGGGGGGAGGTGGGGGAAAGGGGGGGGGGGAGGGGGGAAAGGGGGGGGAGGAGGAGGGGGGGAGGAGGAGGGGGAGAAGGGAAGGGGAGGGGGAAGGGGGAGGGGGAAGGGGGAAGGGGGGAAATAAAAAAAAAAAAAAAGGGGGGGGGGGGGGGGGGGGGGGGGAAAAAGGGGGGAAAAATGAAACCAATTTTTAGGCCTTATTCTTTTTCAAAAAAAAACCCCCCTTTTTTTTCTCTCTTTTCTTTTTTCTCCTTTTTTCTTTTTCCCCTTTTTTCTTTTTTTCTCCCTCTTTTTTTTTTGTTCTTTTCTTTTTTCTTTTTTCTTGTTTTTTCTTTTTTCTTTTCTTCTTTCCTTTTTTTCCTTCTTTTTTTGTCCCTTTCTCTTTTCCTCTTTTTTTCTTTTTTTTTTTTTTCTTTTCTTTTTTTTGTTCTTCTTTTTCTTCTTCCCTCTTTTTCTTCTTTTTTCTTTTCTTCTTGTTCCTCTTGTTCTTTTTGTCCTTTGTTCTTTTTGCTCCTTTTTTCTTTTGCTCCTCTTGTTCTTCTTTTTTCCTTGTCTTCTTGCCCCCTTTTGTTCCTNAAAAAAAGGGAGAAAAAAAAGAAAAGGGAAAAAAAAATTTGGGGGGGAAAAGGAAGGAAAAAAGGAAAAAAGGAAAAGGAAAAGAAAAAAGGAAAAGGGAAAGAGGAATGGAGGAAGGACAGGAAATTAGGTAGACGAGAGGAGGAGAGGAGAGAGGAGAGAGGGGGAGAGAAGGAAAAGAGGAGAGAGAGAGAGGGGAAAAGGGGGAGAGAGAGAGAGAGAGAGACATGCAATCAACAAGATACAACAACAAAGATAAAATTAAAGAAGAAAAAAGGAAGAAAACCCTAATTCTAAGAAAAAAATAACGAAATAAATACTCGTGAATGATCTAAATAAATAGATGACTAAATAAGAAATAAATTTATAATGATAACAAATGAAAAAAGCGAGAAAGCAATGCAGGAAGGAACAAATCGGTGCACAGGAGAGGAGGAGGGGGAGGAGGAGGAGGAGGGGGGGAGGAGGGGGAGGAGGAGGAGGGAGGAGGAGGAGGAGGAGGAGGTGAGGGTGAGGGGAGGAGGGGGAGGGGGAGGGGGGGGGCAGGAGGGGGGGAGGGGGAGGGGGGGGGCAGGAGGAGGAGGAGGGGAGGGGAGGAGGAGAGGAGGAGGGGGAGGAGGAGGAGGGGGGGAGGGAGGAGGAGGAGGAGGGTGAGGTGAGGGGGAGGAGGGGGGGGGGAGGGGGGGGGAGGGGAGGAGGAGGAGGAGGAGGAGGAGGAGGAGGAGGAAGGAGAGGAGGAGGAGGAGAATGATATGTGACGGAGACATGGCGACTTTGTTAGCAGACTCCTTATCATTATCACCCCCTCTCTCTCTCTCTTCCCCTCTTCTCTCTCCTCTCTCTCTCTTTTCCTCTCTCTTTTTTCTCAGTAAGTGTTTTCATCCAACGTCAAGTTTAATATTAATGATTTACTTTCTTTTTTCTATTTCTTGATCTTTTTTCTTTTCTTTCTATTCCTTCTTTTCCTTCTTTTAAATGGTCCACTTCTCTCCTCCTCTTTCTCCTATTTTTTTCTTCTATCTATTTCTTCAATATTTGTCTCTTCTATTTCCTTCTTCTCCTACGTCATTCTTTTTCTTCTTCTTCTTCTTGCTCCTCTTGTTCTTCTTGCTCCTCTTGTTCTTCTTGCTCCTCTTGTTCTTCTTGCTCCTCTTGTTCTTCTTGCTCCTCTTGTTCTTCTTGCTCCTCTTGTTCTTCTTGCTCTTGTTCTTCTTGTTCTTCTTGCTCCTCTTGTTCTTCTTGCTCCTCTTGTTCTTCTTGCTCCTCTTGTTCTTCTTGCTCCTCTTGTTCTTCTTGCTCCTCTTGTTCTTCTTGCTCCTCTTGTTCTTCTTGCTCCTCTTGTTCTTCTTGCTCCTCTTGTTCTTCTTGCTCCTCCTCTTCCTCCACAGCTCTGAACGGAAGTCAATGTATCACAACACTAAATCAAAGTATTCTCTCCCCCACCTTGAGAGAGAGAGGGGAAGAGAGAGAGGAGAGAGGAGAGAGGACCGAGAGAGATGGAGAGAGGAGAGAAGAAAAGAGAGAGAGGAGAAGAGAATCCTTAACCACACTCAATTCTTATCAAACACATCCGTTACACTTATTATCCTTCCCTCCTTCTTCCCTTCCTTTCCTTTTCCCCTCCCTCCTTCCTTCCTTCCTTTTCCCCCTTCCCTCCCTCCCCCCCTCTTCCTTCTTCTTCTTCACCCTTCCTTCCTTCCTTCCCTCCTCTTCCTTCCTTCCTCTTCCTCCTTCCCTCTTCTTCCTTCCTTTTCCTCTTCCTTCCTCCTTCCTTCCTTCCTTCCTTCTTCCCTTTCCCCTTCTCCTTCCTTCCTTCCTTCCCCCCTTTCCCTTTCCTCCCCCCTTCCTTCCTTTTCTTTTCCTTCCCTTCCTTCCTCCTTCCTTCCTTCCTTCTTCCTTCCTTCCCTCCTTCCCTTTCCCTTCCTTCCTTCCTCCTTTCCCTTTCCCCTTTCCTCCTTCCTTCCTCCTCCCCCCCCTTCCCCCCTTTCCTTCCTTCCTTCCTTCCTTCCCTCCCTTCCTTCTCCTTCTTTCCTTCCCTCCCTCCCTCCTTCCTTATCTACCAGTCACATCATCTTATAAGGAGGCAAGATAACAAGAAAACATCGATCATATTACGTAAGTCACTCCTCATAAGGTTACATCACGTCAGTTTTTCTTTTTGAATATTTTGAAATCCACGCGTAATAGTAAACAAACAAGTAGATCACTATAAACAATTGAACAAATGTATTATAATTGATCTATCGTCTATTTTTTTTATTATGGTCAAAATGCAGTAAGGAAGCCACGGCCCCTGCCTCCCCGTCTATTCTACGGGGCAGCTGATTGGTGCATTCCTCGTATCATCACCACCAATCACAATATCTTCACTATATACTTAACAGCGGCGTGACCACTGGACAGAGCAATCTTCGCTACTGAGTGATTTTTTTTATTTTGTCACCCATTGTAGTGAAGATTGCTGTCCAGTGGTCACGCGCGCTGTTAAGTAGTGAAGATATTGATTGTGATTGGTAGTGATGATACGAGGAATGCACCAATCAGCTGCCCCGTAGCATAGCGGGAAAGGCAGGGGTCATGGCTTCCTTAGTGCATTTTGACCATAATAAAAAAAATAGACTATAGAATGTGTACAGATAAGTAAAATAATACCACTGATAACTACTATAAAGCTAGATAAACACTTATAAGCTAGATAAATAATATACTAGAGAAATAAAGCTAGATAAATAATATAAGAGAAATAAAGCTAGATAAATAATATACGAGAGAAATAAAGCTAGATAAATAATATACGAGAGAAATAAAGCTAGATAAATAATATACTAGAGAAATAAAGCTAGATAAATAACATACGAGAGAAATAAAGCTAGAGAAATAATATACTAGAGAAATAAAGCTAGAGAAATAATATACTAGAGAAATAAAGCTAGATAAATAATATACGAGAGAAATAAAGCTAGATAAATAATATACTAGAGAAATAAAGCTAGATAAATAATATACGAGAGAAATAAAGCTAGATAAATAATATATTAGAGAAATAAAGCTAGATAAATAATATACGAGAAATAAAGCTAGATAAATAATATACTAGAGAAATAAAGCTAGATAAATAATATACGAGAAATAAAGCTAGATAAATAATATACTAGAGAAATAAAGCTAGATAAATAATATACTAGAGAAATAAAGCTAGATAAATAATATACAGGAAATAAAGCCCAGGGTAATAATATACGAAGAAATAAAGCTAGATAAATAATATACTAGAGAAATAAAGCTTAGAAAATAATATACGAGAATAAGCTATAAAAAATAATATACAGAGAAATAAGCAGATAAATATATACTAGAGAAATAAAAGCTAGATAAATATATACTAGAGAAATAAAGCTAGATAAATAATATACTAGAGAAATAAAAGCTAGATTAATAATATACCGAAGAAAAAAAAGCTTTAGATAAATAATATACTAGAGAAATAAGCTAGATAAAAATTAATATTTCGAGAGAAATTTAAAACTAGATAAATAATTTTTTACGAGTTTGAGAAAAAAAGAGGTTAATTCCTTGTGGTTTTTTTTTGTAAATTTAGCAGATTAAACCCTTTAGCCCAATACTCTTCATATAAACAAACAGAAGTATTAACCCCTTCACGCCCAGATCTTTCCTTGGCTATATAACATCACATTACCAGCAGTATTAACCCCTTCACGCCCAGATCTTTCCTTGGCTATATAACATCACATTACCAGCAGTATTAACCCCTTCACGCCCAGATCTTTCCTTGGCTATATAACATCACATTACCAGCAGTATTTAACCCTTCAGCCCAGATCTTTCCTTTGGATTATAACATTACATTTCCAGCAGTATTAACCCTCACGCCCGATCTTCTGGCATATAAAACAATACAGCAGTATAACCCTCCGCCAGATCTTTCTGGTTAAAATTTGTTTGTTGTCGAGCCATAAAATTACGAAAGTAATGAATATACCAAATAGTATCGGCAAGGATTCAAACAGGTCATATCTATAAAATATTGCTTATAGTCACTAAAAATCGTCTAATGGTACCCAAATTACAATGGAAATTACGTTCTGGGTCTCAAGGGGTTAATGTGTTCAGTATGGACAGAGAGACTATTCTAAAGGTTTGTAACACTATTAAATAAGAAAATAACGTCTGTTACTAGGGTTTTTATCCTTGTTTACGTTATATTTTCCACGTTCTTGTTTAGTTCTGTTGTATGGTGAGCATTATCAACATTTTTAACCCTGAGACCCAGAACGAATTTCCATGTAATTTGGGACCTAATGATTTTTTTTGTGACTATAAGCAATTTTTTAATAGAATGATGTTAGTATCTGTCGCTAACAATTGGTATTTTCAGTTACTTTTGTAATTTTTGGTCGAAAATACATTTTTTATAGCAAAGAAAAATCGGGTGTGAAGGGTTAAGTTTTCAGTGGACGGGGGGAAAAATATTTTTAAAAAAACATTCACAAAACTATTAAAGAACATATACGTTCTGTGTTCTTTGTTCCCTAGTTACTATGCGTTATGTTATGTCTCCTTTTCAATCTCTCCCTCCATCAAAACTGTCTTTTCGGAAAATTTTCAGATGAACACCGAACTTCCTTTGGTGGACAAAACTATTTTTTTATGGTGAGTTTTGATGTGTTTTGAATGAATTTCTTAAGCGTTTCTGTCGCAATTTTTTTTTTTTGCAACGAAAATAAAAAATAAAATAAAAAATTGAACCTAACCGAACCTATCATAACCTTTACCTAACCTAACCTAACCTTACCTTTATCCTAACCTAACCTAACCTAACCTTTATCCTATACCTAACCTAACCTTTACCTAACCTAACCTAACCTTTACCTAACCTAACCTAACCTAACCTTTATCCTATACCTAACCTAACCTTTACCTAACCTAACCTAACCTTTATCCTATACCTAACCTAACCTAACCTAATATATAACTAACCTAACCTAACCTTTACCTATAAAAAATATAAATAATAAAAAAAAAAAAAAAAAAAAAAAAGCGACAGCAACGGTCAGCATATTAATTCAAAACGCATAAAAACTCAGCAGAAAAAAATAGTTTCGTCCACCAAAGTGAATTCGGTGTTCATCTGGAATAATACCGTCTTTTCATGTAAATTTTTCATCTGATATATTTTTTTCCTCTTTGTCTTTTCTGTTCTATTACTACTACTACTGCTACCACTGCTCTTCTTCTTCTTCTTCGCCCTCCTCCTACTATACTTTCTACCCCTGCCCATCCTCTCTTCTTCTTTACCTCCTCCTATACTACTACTACCACTGCTCTTCTCCTCTTCTTCTTTATCTTCCTCCTACTACTACTCTATACCATGCTCTTCCTTCTTCTCTCACCCTCCTCCTACTACTACTGCTACCACTGCTCTTCCTCTTCTTCTTCTTCACCCTCCTCCTACTACTACTACTACCACTGCTCTTCTTCCTCTTCTTCTTCACCCTCCTCCTACTACCACTGCTACCACTGCTCTTCTTCTTCTTCTTCACCCTCCTCCTCCTACTACTGCTACCACTGCTCTTCTTCTTCTTCTTCACCCTCCTCCTACTACTACTGCTACCACTGCTCTTCTTCTTCTTCTTCACCTCCTCCTACTACTACTGCTACCACTGCTCTTCCTCTTCTTCTTCTTCACCCTCCTCCTACTACTACTGCTACCACTGCTCTTCCTCTTCTTCTTCTTCACCCTCCTCCTCCTCCCAGTTTTGTCCTCAGTATCCGGAGAAAAAATATAATACAATTTTATTCAACGTAAAAAAGGAAAAAAAGAAAAAGTCGACACAGGTGTAATGACAAGCCACTTCAGAACAGGGATTCTCCTCTCCTCTCCTCTCTCCTCTCTTCCCCCTTTTTCTCTCTTCTCTCTCTCTTTCTCTCTCTCCTCTCTCTCTCTCTCTCTCCTCCTCTCTCTCTTTACATTTTTTTTATCTCAATTCCGGTTAGAGGGAAAAAAAAAAGAGAGGGGAGAGAGAGAGAGAGAGAGAGAGAGAGAGAGAGAAGAGAGAGAGAGGGGGAAGAGGAGAGAGAGAGAGAGAGATAATGAGGCCCTGGTAAAATCATCACCCCGAACTTCCGGGATAACCTGTGCATACCCGGGGGAAAAGGGGAGGGGGGAGGAAAGGGGGGGGAAGAAGAAAGGGGAGAGGGAGAGAGGGGAGAGAGAAGGGGAGAGAGAGAAAGGGGGGGAGAGAAAAGAAGAGAGGAAAGAAAGGGGAGAGAGAGAGAAGGGGGAAAAAAGAGAGAGAGAGGAAGTGCCTTTTAAACTGATTCCTACCTGTTCTCATTTCCTGTCTTTTTTTAGTGACGTGGGGGGGGGGGGGGGGGGGGGGAGGGGGGGGGGGAGGGGAAAGGGGGGGAGGAGGGGGAAGGGGAGGGGAAAGGGGGAAGGGGGAGGAGGGGGGGGGTGGTAGTGGGAAGAAAAAGAGGAAGAAAAAATAGGAAGATAAAGAGGGAAAAGGGGAGGGGGTTTTGTTTTTAGTAAGGGAGAAATATAAAAGAAACAGGAAGAGGGGAGGAGGAGGAGGAGGGGGGGAGGAAAGGGGGAGGAGGAGGAGGGGGAAATTTGGTCAGGGGGGAAGGAGGGAAAAAAGGTTTTATTGTTCCTCCCAAAATTTTCTCTTTACCTGAGGAAGGAGGGGGGGAGGAGGAGGAGGAAGGAGGAGGGGAAAGGGGGGGGGAGGAGGGGGATGTGAGACCCAAAAACGCGTGCATATTACGTTTACTATGTGATCTCTCCTTCTCCCTCTTCTCTCTCTCTCTCTCTCTCTCTCTCTATCTCTCTCTCTCTCTCTCTCTCTCTCTCTAATTTTCTTTACGTTACTCAGGTGTACTTCCTTTACTTATCTCCTTTCCTCCCTCCTTTCTCTCACTCTCTCACTCTCTCTCCCCTTTCTTTCCCTTCTTCCCCCTTACTCTTACTCTGTCTTCTTCCTTTCCTCTTCCCTTCCTTTCATTCCATCTCCTTCGTGGTTTTTTTCCTCACCCACTCCACTGTATTTCTATTTATTCTTAACATTATTACTCTCTCTCTCTCTCTCTCTCTCTCTCTCTCTCTCTCTCCTCTCTCTTCCTCTCCCCCCCCCCCCCCCCCCACACCCCACACACACACACACACAGTACACAGGCTTTTACCTAGAGGACAGAACCCCACTATTAACCCCTTGAGACCCAGAACGTAATTTCCATTGTAATTTGGGTACCATTAGACGTTTTTTTAGTGACTACAAGCAATATTTTATAGCTATGACCTGTTTAGTATCCTTGTCCACTAACTAATTTGGTATATTCAGTCACTTTCGTAATTTTATGGCTAACAACAGACGATTTTTATATTAGCAAAGGAAAGATCTGGGCGTGAAGGGGTTAAGGGAATACACGAAGAGACAAGGGATAAAATATATGTACACTCTCAGAAATGAGGGGTACATTAAGGGTAGAATTGTTACATCGCACCATCACTACCCTTTTTATACCCTATGTCCAGGCTGGAGGGTAGATGCTGCTGATTATACCCTTCATCTACCCTTTATCTACCCTTTTTAGACGAGAGGGTTGAGAAAGGGTACATTTGGGGTTTGAAAAGGGTATATTTAGGGTTGCAAAAGGGTATATTTGTAAGGGTAGCAGTATTTCATCACTATAAACACCCTTTTTCTACCCTTTTCCTACCCTTTTTTTCTAAGAGTGTACAGTAAATTAAATAGAAACACTAAGAAACAAGTGATACAATACCTGAACCAAATACGTTATTGTTACTCACCTTGTTAACACTCATAGGTCGCCTCCGTCACGGCCCGCGCGTCATCTGTTGGAAAGAAGGATTTAGTTACAGTAATAGTAGTAACAGTAGTAGTAACATATTTAGTAATGAGTTGTACCCTCTTTTTAATTTTTTTGCTCTTGGCCAGTCCTTTATGATGTGAGAAAAAATGATGATGATGATGATACTATACGCAAACCTCTTCATTCTTAACTCGTAAATAATCGTTAAGAAGTTTGTAATACTCCAATACCGTGCTTTGTAATATTGCATTATAATATTCAACGTTAAAATGAACCCCTTGAGACCCAGAAGGTAATTTCCATTGTAATTTGGGTACCATTAGACGATTTGTAGTGAATATAAGCAATGTTTTTATAGATATGACCTGTTTAGTATCCTTGTCCAATAACTACTTTGGTATATTTAGTTACTTTTCGTAATTTAATGGCTCGACAACATACATTTTTTTATAGCCAAAGGAAAGATCTGTGCGTGAAGGGGTTAAACCTGCCTAGGAATATTTGTCACCCTTGAAAAAGCCTCACTATTTGTTTGGGTTTCAAATTTTCTACCATTTTTTTTGTCTTTGTCTACGAGAAAAAAAATACGGAAAAAAATGTACCTTAAACCTGCCTGTGAACCTTTGTTGCCTTTTAAAATACCTTAATATTCTTTTTCTGGTTCAATATTTATTACCATTTTCCATTTGTTTTATTTACGTCATGTCTGTTTTGGGTTGAAAAAAAGGCATGGGAAAAACCACAACCCTCTACGGTGATTCCAATCCTAGCTTCACTTGTAAAATCTATCCCTTCTATAAATCATGTTTCTAATCATCCCTTGAGACCCACAACGTACTTTCCATTGTAATTTAGGTACCATGAGACAATTTTAGTGAATATAAGCAATATTTTAATAGATATGACCTGTTTAATATCCTTGTCCACTAGCAAATTAAGTATATTAAGTTACTTTTCGTTATTTTATGGCTAACAATAGACAGTTTTATATAGCAAAGGAAAGATCTGGGCGTGAAGGGGTTGATATACCTTCTCTTTATCCTTCTCTCAAAAAAGGAGAAAAAAAAACACAAACCTCTACGAGCTTTCCAAACCTCCCTTCACTTGTACAATCTATCACTTCCTCTGTATATTAAGTTCCTAATTATCTAAATCTCAAAAATCTATCCCTTCTATAAATCATGTTTCTAATCAGCCCATATTTATAGACCTTCTCTTCATCCTTCTCTCTAAAACAGGAAAAAACACAAAACTCTACGAACTGTCCAAACCTCCCTTCACTTGTATAATCTATCACTTCTATAAATCATGTTTCTAATACTCCCATATTTATATACCTTCTTTTTATCCTTCTCTCTTAAATAAGGAAAAAAACACAAAACTCTACGAACTGTCCAAACCTCCCTTCACTTGTACAATCTATCCCTTCCTCTGTAAATTATGTTTCTAATCATCTAAATCTCAAAAATCTATCCCTTCTATAAATCATGTTTCTAATCAGCCCATATTTATACACCTTCTCTTCACCTTCTCTCTTAATAAGGAAAAAAAACAAAACTCTACGAACTGTCCAAACCTCCCTCACTTGTACAATCTATCACTTCTATAAATCATGTTTCTAATACTCCCATATTTATACACCTTCTTTTTATCCTTCTCTCTTAAATAAGGAAAAAAACCACAAAACTCTACGAACTGTCCAAACCTCCCTTCACTTGTACAATCTATCACTTCCTCTGTATATTAAGTTTCTAATCATCTAAATCTCAAAAATCTATCCCTTCTATAAATCATGTTTCTAATAATCCCATATTTATACACCTTCTCTTCACCCTTCTCTCTTAAATAAGAAAAAAAAACACAAAACTCTACGAACTGTCCAAACCTCCCTTCACTTGTAATAATCTATCACTTCTATAAATCATGTTTCTAATCCTCCCATATTTATAGACCTTCTTCTTATCCTTCTCTCTTAAATAAGGAAAACAACACAAAACTCTACGAACTGTCCAAACCTCCCTTCACTTGTATAATCTATCCCTTCCTCTGTAAATTATGTTCCTAATCATCCCATCTCTCTATCCCATTCTCTGAAAATAAAGTGAAAAAAAGCACGATCTCTACGGACCTTCCATCACTGCTATACATGTGGTTGCAATCTAAACGACCACATTCTCACCCTATTTTTGTTTTGTTTACATCACAGAGACTGGCCAAGGGCAAAAACAAAAAAGTAACAAAGAGCCCGCTTAGTTGACAGTGCCTAGAAAGGAGACAGTAAGAGAATATAATAATGGAGGTGGGCCAATTAAGTTCGGGAGGTGTCTTGTTACTCCTCTCTTGAAAAATAATAAGTCATAGGAAGGTGGTAAAAGAAATCAGAACTATAATGATTAGGACTCCTTATTATGGTGATCCCTATAAATAATACAGTAAGAGAATGTAAAAAGGGGGGTGGGCCAATTTAGTTCGGGAGGTGTCTTGTTACTCCTCTCTTGAAAAATAATAAGTCATAGGAAGGTGGTAAAAGAAATCAGAACTATAATGATTAGGACTCCTTATTATGGTGATCCCTATAAATAATACAGTAAGAGAGAATGTAAAAAGGGGGTGGGCCAATTTAGTTGGGGGAGGTGTCTTGTTACTCCTCTCTTGAAAAATAATAAGTCATAGGAAGGTGGTAAAAGAAATCAGAACTATAATGAGTAGGATTCCTTATTATGGTGATCCCTATAAATAATACAGTAAGAGAATATGAAAAGGGGGGTGGGCCAATTTAGTTCGGGAGGTGTCTTGTTACTCCTCTCTTGAAAAATAATAAGTCATAGGAAGGTGGTAAAAGAAATCAGAACTATAATGATTAGGACTCCTTATTATGGTGATCCCTATAAATAATACAGTAAGAGAATATGAAAAGTGGGGTGGGCCAATTAGTTCGGGAGGTGTCTTGTTACTCCTCTCTTGAAAAATAATAAGTCATAGGAAGGTGGTAAAAAGAAATCAAAAACTATAATGAGTAGGATTCCTTATTATGGTGATCCCTATAAATAATACAGTAAGAGAATATG
Organism: Chionoecetes opilio; assembly: GCA_016584305.1. NCBI lineage: Eukaryota > Metazoa > Arthropoda > Malacostraca > Decapoda > Majidae > Chionoecetes > Chionoecetes opilio. The sequence continues at coordinate 232,008 of JACEEZ010009947.1, read as the reverse complement.
AAAAGGGGGGGTGGGCCAATTTAGTTCGGGAGGTGTCTTGTTTACTCCTCTCTTGAAAAATAATAAGTCATAGGAAGGTGGTAAAAGAAATCAGAACTATAATGATTAGGACTCCTTATTATGGTGATCCCTATAAATAATACAGTAAGAGAATATGAAAAGTGGGGGTGGGCCAATTTAGTTCGGGCGGTGTCTTGTTACTCCTCTCTTGAAAAACAATAAGTCATAGGAAGGTGGTAAAAGAAATCAGAACTATAATGATTAGGACTCCTTATTATGGTGATCCTATAAATAATACATTTAAGAGAATGTAAAAAAGGGGGGTGGGCCAATTTAGTTCGGAGGTGTCTTGTTATCCTCTCTTGAAAAATAATAAGTCATAGGAAGGTGGTAAAAGAAATCAGAACTATAATGATTAGGACTCTTATTATGGTGATCCCTATAAATAATACAGTAAGGAATGTAAAAAAGGGGGTGGGCCAATTTAGTCCGGGAGGTGTCTTGTTACTCCTCTCTTGAAAATAATAAGTCATGGAAGTGTGTAAAAGAAATCAGAACTATAAGAGTAGGATTCCTTATTATGGTGATCCCTATAAATAATACAGTAAGAGAATATGAAAAGGGGGGGTGGGCCAATTTAGTTCGGGAGGTGTCTTGTTACTCCTCTCTTGAAAAATAATAAGTCATAGGAAGGTGGTAAAAGAAATCAGAACTATAATGATTAGGACTCCTTATTATGGTGATCCCTATAAATAATACAGTAAGAGAATATGAAAAGTGGGGGTGGGCCAATTTAGTTCGGGCGGTGTCTTGTTACTCCTCTCTTGAAAAACAATAAGTCATAGGAAGGTGGTAAAAGAAATCAGAACTATAATGATTAGGACTCCTTATTATGGTGATCCCTATAAATAATACAGTAAGAGAATATGAAAAGTGGGG
>JACEEZ010009947.1:211069-213569 GCA_016584305.1 Chionoecetes opilio | reverse complement strand
AAGAGGAGAGAAATAGGAGGAGAAATAGGAAGAAAGAAATAGGAGGAGAGAAATAGGAAGAGAGAAATAGGAGGGAAAGAGAAATAGGAAGAGAGAAATAGGAGGAGAGAAATAGGAGGAGAGAAATAGGAGGGAGAGAAATAGGAGAGAGAAATAGGAGAGAGAGAAATAGGAGGAGAGAAAAGGAAGAGGAGAGAAATAGGAAGAGGAGAGAAATAGGAGGAGAGAAATAGGAAGATGAGAGAAATAGGAAGAGGAGAGAAATAGGAGGATGAGAGAAATAGGAAGAGGAGAGAAATAGGAGGAGAGAAATAGGAAGAGGAGAGAAATAGGATGAGAGAAGTAGGAAGAGGAGAGAAATAGGAGAGAAATAGGAAGGAGAGAAATAGGAAGAGGAGAGAAATAGGAAGAGGAGTGAAATAGGATGAGAGAAATAGGAGGATGAGAGAAATAGGAGGATGAGAGAAATAGGAGGAGGAGAGAAATAGGAGGAGAGAAATAGGAGGAGAGAAATAGGAAGAGGAGAGAAATAGGAAGAGGAGAGAAATAGGAAGAGGAGAGAAATAGGAAGAGGAGAGAAATAGGAGGAGTGAAATAGGAAGAGGAGAGAAATAGGAGAGAAATAGGAAGAGGAGAGAAATAGGAGGAGAGAGAAATAGGAAGAGGAGAGAAATAGGAGGAGAGAAAAGGGAGGAGAGAAAAGAAGGGGTAGTAAAATAAACCCACTAAAATATCTTCCTTTTCCCTCCCAAACACATGCTATTTAAACACTTCTCTCTCTCTCTCTCTCTCTCTCTCTCTCTCTCTCTCTCTCTCTCTCTCTTATTCTTTCGTTTCCTTCTTACAGTCACTTGAGTCACTTCCTAACTGCATTTCTTATGTTTTCTTCATCACAACAACAAAAGAATTACTAGGGAGGGCAAGGCTGATGAGAATAAAAGAAGAAATAATAGAAAAAAAATACATTTGCAACACAACTAAATGATACAGTCAGACAGGAAGTGTTGGTTAGCTTGCAAAACACATACACACACACACACACACACACACACACACACACACACACACAACACATACGCACACACACGCGCACACACACACACACACTGAGAATAGAAGACCTAGTAATTTTTAGAAGCCATCAAATTAGTAAACAAACATTTTTCTCTCTTTTCATTCTTGTTATTCTCTCTCTCTCTCTCTCTCCTTCTCTCTCTCTCCCTCCTCTCTCTCCTCTCTCTCTCTTCTTCTCTCTCTCTCTCTCTCTCTCTCATTTATATACTACATACTCTTTTCATCACGTTTTTCACCCAGCTCTCTCTCTCTCTCTCTCTCTCTCTCTCTCTCTCTCTCTCTCTCTCTCTCTCTCTCATACGACGACAGGTAACTTATTGGAGCCGTAATCTTGTGGTCGCCGTCAAGTATAGCACGCAGGCAATGTCACGCCAATAACACGCCAACTCAGTGTTTTGACAACGAATAAAAGACTCCATTTCTTATCATCACAAGTGGACAACAGCACCTATGACTAACCATGAAAAATGTAAACACACTGCACTTCACCATGCCCGTGATGTATGGCTAAATCACCATCATGCCTCCCGTTCTCCCTCCAAACCACTCAAATAGTATTAACCCCTTCACACCCAGATCTTTCCTTTGCTATAAAAAAATGTCTGTTGTTAGCCATAAAATTAAGAAAAGAATAAAATATACCAAATTAGTTAGTCGCCAAGGATAGTAAACGGGTCATATCTATCAAAATATTGCTTATACTCACTAAAAAATCGTCTAATAGTTCTCAAATTACAATGGAAATTACGTTCTGGGTCTCAAGGGGTTAACAGGCCTGCCGTCCAAATCGTGCAGTGTTTGATTCATCTCTTCACTCTTAGAAAAAAAGGGTAGGAAAAGGGTAGAAAAAGGGTGTTTGTAGTGATGAAATACTGCTACCCTTTTTCTACCCTTACAAATATACCCTTTCGGATCGACGCAAATATACCCTTTTGCAACCCTCTCGTCTAAAAAGGGTAGATAAAGGGTAGATGAAGGGTATAATCGGCAGCATCTACCCTCCAGCCTGGACATAGGGTTTAAAAAGGGTAGTGATGGTGCGATGTAACACTTCTACCCTTAATATACCCCTTATTTCTGAGAGTGAATTGGCTGTGTCCATCCTCGCACATAAAGTAAAGTAAGTCTTATAAAGTATGTGTCAATAGAAGACGTTTTACTCAGAATTGCATATTCCTTCAGTTCCCCAAATATGTGACATGCCGAGTATTACACCATGGATGTAACAAGTATAAACACCCCCCCCCCCCCCTGGCTGCGCTACTGATTTCTTGATCCACAATAGTTGGCTATTGTTTTGTAACCATCCTTACTTATCTATCATCTTTCCCCTTTGCCAAGTCTTTGTGTTGGCTGCCTGGCTTGCAACACAACACCCCCCCCACACCCACACCTACCCCCCCAACCCAACACCCCCCACACCCAC
>JACEEZ010009947.1:198569-201069 GCA_016584305.1 Chionoecetes opilio | reverse complement strand
AAATACAGAGGTAAAAGAGATAAGGAGGTAGATAAAAATAAATAAATAAAGGGAAATAGAGAGGTAAAGGAGATAAGGAGGTAGATAAAAATAAATAAATAAAGGGAAATAAAGAGGCAAAGGAGATAAAAATAAATAAATAAAGGGAAATAAAGAGGTAAAGGAGATAAGGAGGTAGATAAAAATAAATAAATAAAGGGAAATAAAGAGGAAAAGGAGATAAGGAGGTAGATAAAAATAAATAAATAAAGGGAAATAGAGAGGTAAAAGAGATAAGGAGGTAGATAAAAATAAATAAATAAAGGGAAATAGAGAGGTAAAAGAGATAAGGAGGTAGATAAAAATAAATAAATAGTAAATAAAAAGGTAAAGGAGCTAAGGAGGTAGATAAAAATAAATAAATAAAGGGAAATAAAAAGGAAAAGGAGATAAAAATAAATAAATAAAGGGAAATAAAAAGGAAAAGGAGGTAAGGAGGTAGATAAAAATAAATAATAAAGGAAATAAAATAGTAAAAATAAATAAAGAAATAAGAGGTAAGGAGATAAGGAGTGTTAGGAAATGGTAGATAAAAATAAATAAATAAAGGGAAATAAAGAGGTAAAAGAGATAGGGAGGTAGATAAAAATAAATAAATAAAGGTAAATAAAGAGGTAAAGTAGGTAGATAAAAATAAATAAATAAAGGGAAATAAAAAGGTAAAGGAGATAAGGAGGTAGATAAAAATAAATAAATAAAGGGAAATAAAAAGGTAAAGGAGATAAGGAGGTAGATAAAAATAAATAAATAAAGGGAAATAAAGAGGAAAAGGAGATAAAAATAAATAAATAAAGGGAAATAAAAAGGAAAAGGAGCTAAGAAGGTAGATAAAAATAAATAAAGGTAAATAAATAAAGGTAAAAGGCTCAAATAAAAAGGCTCCTCCTCCTCTCTCTCTCCCAAGTAAATAAAATAGATAAAAATAAATAAATAAAGGGAAATAAAGAGGTAAAATAGGTAGATAAAAATAAATAAATAAAGGTAAATACAGAGGTAAAGGAGATAAGGGAGGAGGGGGGCTCGAACCTACGTGCCTGAGTGTCTTTTATAAGGTGGGTTAGGTAATGCCAGGAACACTATTGGTGGCTCCCCGCTGTGCCTGTGTTGCGACCCTGGCCATTCCCTCCTCCTTATCCTCTTCCTTATTTTCTATTGCTGTCCTAAACCTTTTCCTTCCTCCTATGTTATCCTGTTTCCTAGTTTCCTTGTGCAATGTTATATTTCCCTAGGTTGTTTCTCTAAGTCCAACCCTGGCCATTCCCTCCTCCTCCTTTTATAGTGTTGTCCTAAGCATTTTTTCCTCCGTATTCCTTATTTCCTTCCTCCTATGCTACTATGTTTCCTAAGTTTCCTTGTGCAATGTTATATTTCTCTAAGTTGTTTCTCTAAGTCCAACCCTGGCCATTCCCTCCTCCTCCTTTTATAGTGTTGTCCTAAGCATTTTTCCTCCGTATTCCTTATTTCCTTCCTCCTATGCTACTATGTTTCTTAAGTTTCCTCGTGCAATGTTATATTTCTCTAAGTTGTTTCTCTAAGTCCCACCCTGGCCATTCCCTCCTCCTCCTTTTATAGTGTTGTCCTAAGCATTTTTCCTCCTTATTCTTTATTTCCTTCCTCCTATGCTACTATGTTTCCTAAGTTTCCTTGTGCAATGTTATATTTCTCTAAGTCCAACCCTGGCCATTCCCTCCTCCTCCTTTTATAGTGTTGTCCTAAGCATTTCTCCTCCGTATTCCTTATTTCCTTCCTCCTATGCTACTATGTTTTTAAGTTCCTTGTGCAATGTTATATTTCTCTAAGTTGTTTCTCTAAGTCCCACCCTGGCCATTCCCTCCTCCTCCTTTTATAGTGTTGTCCTAAGCCTTTTCTCCTCCGTATTCCTTATTTCCTTCCTCCTATGCTACTATATTTCTTAAGTTTCCTTGTGCAATGTTATATTTCTCTAAGTTGTTTCTCTAAGTCCCACCCTGGCCATTCCCTCCTCCTCCTTTTATAGTGTTGTCATAAGCCTTTTCTCCTCCGTATTCCTTATTGCCTTCCTCCTATGCTACTATGTTTCTTAAGTTTCCTCGTGCAATGTTATATTTCTCTAAGTTGTTTCTCTAAGTCCCACCCTGGCCATTCCCTCCTCCTCCTTTTATAGTGTTGTCCTAAGCCTTTTCTCCTCCGTATTCCTTATTTCCTTCCTCCTATGCTACTATGTTTCTTAAGTTTCCTCGTGCAATGTTATAGTTCTCTAAGTTGTTTCTCTAAGTCCAACCCTGGCCATTCCCTCCTCCTTTTATAGTGTTGTAATAAGCATTTTATCTCCGTATTCCTTATTTCCTTCCTCCTATGCTACTATGTTTCTTAAGTTTCCTCGTGCAATGTTATAGTTCTCTAAGTTGTTTCTCTAAGTCCCACCCTGGCCATTCCCTCCTCCTCCTTTTATAGTGTTGTCATAAGCATTTTTCCTCCGTAT
>JACEEZ010009947.1:183569-188569 GCA_016584305.1 Chionoecetes opilio | reverse complement strand
AGGGGAGGAGGAGGAGGAGGAGGAGGAGGAGGAGGAGGAGGAGGAGGAGGAGAAATTTTCCCTCTTCGTACAAATAACTAAGAGATTACTCCTTTATTTTCTTCCTTTTTTTGGCGTTAAATGGAAAGAGGAGGAAGAGGAAGAGGAGGAGGAGGAGGAGGAGGATTACATAGGATTACATAGGAATAACAGACACCAGGAGACCTATTGGTCCATAGCGAGGGTATCTGCTGCACTACATACTACTAACTATCAACTACTTGTAAGAAAACAGTTGGAAAATGATACCATGTCCCTAAAGAGGACAGGAACATGGAAGTTTCATAGTGCAGAATGATAGGATATGAAAAATACTAACTACAACTACCACTACCACTAATCGATACCGGGGACTAGATACGAATTCGCACTATCAATACCCATTTACTTTACAGTGCGCGTCAAGTCTGTTTTTGAATGTAGTTATTGTGCTGGCTCCGACAACATTTGCTGGTAACTTGTTCCATCGTTCAACGACTCGAGGAGGAGGAGGAGGAGGAGGAGGAGGAGGAGGAGGAGGAGGAGGAGGAGGAGGAGGAGGAGGAGGAGGAGGAGGAGGAGGAGGAGGAAGTGGAGGAGGAGGAGGAAGTGGAGAAGGAGGAGGAAGAAAAAGAGGAAGAGAAGATCGTAGTGTTATCCCCTATAGACTATTTAGCAGGGTCGGCATAAAAAAAAAAAATAATAACCCCCAAATAAAAATTAAAAAAGACCAAATAAAATTAATAAACCTCACAAATAAAAACCAGCCTGTGTTTTTTTCTTCTAATTTTTGGTTGTGATGATGATGATGATGATGATGATGATGATGATGATGATGATGATGATGATGACGATGTTGATGACCAATACTATATTACTGATTTATCTTTTATAGTTTTCCTTATCTTCCCTTTTCTCCTTTCTCTTCATTTTTTTGTTTACTCTTATCATCATATTTTCATTCCTCTTTTTCATCCTTTTCTTTTTCACTTCAATTATTTTTTATCCGCCTTTAAAAAAAAACCTCAAGGCTCTGAACGTAATTTCCATTGTAATTTGGCTACCATTAAACGATTTTTAGTGAATATAAGCAATATTTTATAGATATGACCTGTTTAGTTTCCTTGTCCACTAACTAATTTGGTATATTCAGTCACTTTTCGTGATTTTATGGCTAACAAGACACTTTTATATAGCAAAGGAAAGATCTGGGCGTGAATGGTGAAATGGTGAAATGGTGAAAAATGGTGAAAAAATGGTGAAAAATGACCATCTGATATTGTACTACATCTCGAGCACTTAGAATATCACGCCTATGCTACCGTAGATAACACTATAGTCGCCAGTCACTCGCCACTTCACTAATGTCACCAGGCACATTATATAACGAATTTTAGCATCACTACAGACTTTTATGTGCCACTGAAGACATGTAGTGTGAGGTGCATAATATAAACTTCTGTGCATGTCTCTTCTATGGCACATAAGAGTCTGTAGTGATGCTAAAATTCATAATATATTGTACCTGGCGACATTAGTGTTGTGACAAGTGACTGGCGACTAGTGTTATCCACGGTAAGCAAAAACTAACATGAAATAAATAAATATGAATCTAAATAGCAAACAAAGTAAGCACATTACAGAAAAAATCGACCAGAACGCCTCAAAACAACGCGAATAAAATGAGTTGAGTCTACCCTTCAAAGAGCAGTTTTCCTTCATTACCACCTCCACCACCACCACAAAGCACTCAAGATGGGGAGACGCAACCAAAATAACGCGGGGCTCATTTTTAACGAATTATATGAGATTGTTAGTAGTAGGAGGAGGAGGAGAGGAGAGAGGAGGAGGAGGAGGAGAGGAGAGGAGGAGGAGGAGGAGGAGGAGGAGGAGGAGGAGGAGGAGGAGGAGGAGGAGGAGGAGGAGGGAGGAGGAGGAGGAGGAGGAGGAGGAGGAGGAGGAGGAGGAGGAGAGAGGATGAGGAGGAGGAGGAGAGGAGGAGGAGGTAGGAGAGAGGAGGAATAAGGGCCAAGGATGAAGAAAAAAAGAAATAGGAAAAGAGACATAAGGCCTCTTTGATCGTATTATTTAGTTATTATAAATATATAGAGGGAGGAGGAGAAGGAGGAGGGCAAGGAGGAGGAGGAGGAGGAGAGAGGAAGGGCCAAGAGGAGGAGGAAGGAAGAAGAAAGGTGCCAAGGAGGAGGTAGAAGGAAGGGCCAAGGAGGAGGAGAAGGAAGGGCCAAGGAGGAGGAGAAGGAAGGGCCAAGGAGGAGGAGGAGATATAAGGGACCAAGGAGGAGGAGAAGGAAGGGCCAAGGAGGAGGAGGAGAAGAAGGAAGGGCCAAGGAGGAGGAGGAGGAGAAGGAAGGGCCAAGGAGGAGAAGGAAGGGCCAAGGAGGAGAAAAAGAAGAAATAGGAAAATAAGATATAAGGACCTATATATAACAATAAAAATAATGATTAAAAATAATAATCCGGGTTATATACAGATACCCTAAACTTCCTTCATCCTCCTCCTCCTCCTTGGCCCTTCCTTCTCCTCCTCCTTCTTATAATTATAATTCCTAATATAATACGATCATAAGAGTCTTTCTTCTTTTCCTATGTCTTCTTTTTTTTCCTCCTCCTCCTCCTCCTCCTCCTCCTACTACTACTACTACTTCGACAAGCGACCACAACAATGGAGACAATAAGATAACACAATCACACACACACACACTCACACTCCCCGGGCGGAGCGGAAACAGATGGGCTGTTTCCTTAAAACCTGAGCCCTTGTCCACCCAGCAGTGAATGGGTACCGGGTGTTAGCCGGGGTTTGTGACCTGCTCTCCGGGGTGCTGGCTTCGGCCTAAACTAAGCACTAAGGATGAATGATAAAAAAATTTGATATGGAGACGGGGCCATACGAGCGTTGCTCTGGCCCTGTAAAATACAGCTAGATGAATACAACTAGATGAATACACACTCACACACACACCACACACACACACACACTAAACCTGACTCTTAATTTTGATTGGCTGGGGCTTTGAAAAGTATTCATATCATACCTACTTAGCATCCCTTTCCATTTGTGACAGTCAATCACAGGAGACTTGGATCTAAATGAGCCATGGTCGCGGTTCTATTCTTCTTAGCTCCAACCTCCTTTACCGCCATAACCCCACTACTCTTGGTGGTCAAAGATCAGCTAACTCTTTCCCAAAATCATCCTTAATATAGCGGGTATGCCTGCCACGAGCTCTGTAACAAAAAGCATCTTTGGGACGATGTGGGATCAACCAGACAATTGCAAGGTAATGACCACAAGGAAGCGCAAGCTCGACCACGACGAGGAGACGCTGCAGCTGGTGCTGGAGCCGCCCTCCGTGCCCGTGAAGAAGCGGCGCCTGTGTACCCATCACCCCTGCCTTCACGCCGACGACAGCAGCTGTGTGATGGGCACCGTGAACGGCAGGGCGTGCAGCGTGCTGCTGGACAGCGGCACTGACTCCACCCTCATAACCTGGACAGGGGCCAAGCGACTGCGCCTCATTACCGGCTACGAGGATACCACGGAACTGGATGGCAACCTGTGGAACGGCCCCGCGATTCTGCAGGTGGTGAATCTGGCGCGCGTCACCATCGACCTGGGAAGCGGCGTGGTGGTGGTGACTCCTGCCATTGTCTTCCCCGAGTCTTTCGACATTAGTTTTGACGTGGTGATGGACGTGCACCACATGCGGCGCGGCCACATGGTGCAGGTGTTCCGGCCTGGCGGAAGCGACGTCATCGTGAAGAAGCCACGGAATCTCCTGCGAAAAGTAAAGAAAAAACAACGATCCAATAGGCTATGCGTACTGAACGTGAAGCAGGCGAACCATAGCTAGACGGAGGCCATGACGATGTTAGTGGACACAGGCGCCCCAGGCTTCCACGTGTCAAATAAGCGCCGCTAGTTATTGACCCATCAAGGTACAGCGCCCGGCGTGAGTTATAGATATCGCGTGATCTATGACGGGAAAGGACGCAAGGTATATCGACGCAAGTTAATGCCCGACACTGGCGGGGAAGTACGCAAGCTTCCTGAAGCGCATGGCCCTTGATATTGGCGGCAGCTGCGTCCTGCACGCCGAGCCGCTGGAGAAAATTCCCTCCAACGATCAAGATTTCGTGATCGGCGTGGACCACCTGGCGCGGTACAGCACCGCTGGACTACGCCCGCCACACCCTCACCTTCGCCGTGCACGCTGACTGCCACCACGTCAAGTGGCGGAGGGTGACCATGGTGAAGGAAGGTGGAGTCCCTCAAGGCGGGGATGCGAAAGTGACCAGGTTAAAGGAAGATTTTCTGGCCGCAAGAGGATCGCAGCTTATCATTAACAGAGGTGTTGAGGTCTTCAGCACTGAAGTATTGGCTGAGGTTTATCTATTGATCTTGTTTATCTAGTATTGTTTTGCTGAGGTTTATCTATTGATCTTATTATCTATTATCTCTTTATTATCTATTGTTTATAAAAAAAACATAAAAACAACCAGAAAAACATAAATATGATAATTGGAGATACATGCAGGTGTGTGTGTGTGTGTGTGTGTGTGTGTGTGTGTGTGTGTGTGTGTGTGTGTGTGTGTGTGTGTGTGTGTGTGTGTGAGCGCGAGGCTTGTAATCACGCAATGTGGTGCTTTACCGGGCGTGTGAGGGTCAGGGCGTGCGGTCAGGGCGTGTAGCGAGGACCACGGCTGCACGACCTGCCCTCAGGAGGAAAAGGAGAGGAGGAGGAGGAGGAGGAGGAGGAGGGGGGAGGAGGAAGACACCCACCCACCAGCATGCTTCCTTGTCCCTTGCTAAGCTTCTATTCCTCCCTCCATCACTTCTTAATTTCCTCACACCACCAAGTCATTTCCATATTATCTCAGCCTATATTTTGGAGGCGTTAATGAATTATTTGGTAGGTGAGGTATTAAGGGTTATGGCAACTATTAGGGTAGTATAGCGG
>JACEEZ010009947.1:148569-178569 GCA_016584305.1 Chionoecetes opilio | reverse complement strand
AAGGGGTTAACCACGACAACAGATAAAATGAGGAAATAATGTTGACGATTCCTCATTGTAAGCTAAATAATCCTCTGTCCAATTATCTTTAGCATCACACATCCTTATACAACCCTTATGCCACAGGAAAAGAAAAAAATATATGTCACGATTCCTCATGTACGATCTTGAAAACACTGAATCACTCCTCTATCAATTTTTTTTAACATGTCATGCAATATATTTATGTGAAGTTAACCCCTTGAGACCCAGAACGTAATTTCCATTGTAACCTGGGTACCTTTAGACGATTTTTAGTGACTATAAGCAATGTTTTATAGATATGACTGTTATTCCTTGTCCACTAAACTAATTTTAATTTAGCCAGTTTTCGTAATTTATGGCCTAACAAAAGTATTTTATACGCGGAAGATTGGCGTATAGGGGTATGCAGGATACTTTTTTTTAGCATGACAACAATATCAAGCACCTAATATCAATTAAGCATCTTATGTTTCGTATTTTATGGCTACAAATGTTTACAGCATAAGACAGTTGACCAGGTTTAACGCACAAGTGTTGTTCCTGGAATATTGTGCATTAAGTGAAAAATGCGTGAAAAAAATTGTGTTTCCATTGATTTTCCCATTGATTTCTTAACCCCTTCACACCCAGATCTTTCCTATGCTATATAAAATCATCTGTTGTGCCTATAAAAATGATGAAAAAATGTTTATATATTCACCATTGATGGACAAGAACTAACAGGACATTCTATTGCAAATATACATGCATCTAAAAAATAGTCTAATGGTATCCAAAATACAAAGGAAATTACGTTCTGGGTCTCAAGGGGTTAAAATTTCAGAACATTTTTGCGCATAACTTCAAATTCTGAAAAAATTATAGTTAAAAAAAGAGAATTCGATTTTCATAAGGCGAAGTTGCATGAACAGTTGCCATATTAAGTCTAGCAAGCAAAGCAACTAAGTCTAATGTACTAGCAGCAATTAGACTACATGCGTATGTCTAGCAAGCAAATGCTACATGCATTATGTCTAGCAAGCAAATAGACTACATGCATTATGTCTAGCAAGCAAATAGACTACATGCATTATGTCTAGCAAGCAAATAGACTACATGCATTATGTCTAGCAAGCAAATAGACTACATGCATTATGTCTAGCAAGCAAATAGAACGTATGAGATCTAGTGGAAGCGTTGCCCCAGATCCACAGGTACTATCAGGACCCCTCGGCCAAAGGGTGGTCCCAATTGCATATTAAGAAGGTAAGAACATAAGAAAATAAAGAAGCTACAAGAGGCCGCGAGACCTACACGAGGTAGTTCCTGCTACTTAACACTACCTACATCCACCTTTCTTCCCCATCCATGAATTTATCCAGCCTCCTTTTAAAGACCCCTATAGACTCCGCATTGACCACCTTGATGACTGAGTCCATTCAAGTCATTCACCACCCTATTTGTGAACCAGTTTCTCCCTATTTCCTTATATTCTCATTCTCTGAAATAGAACGTGGTATGGGGAATGTCTCTAACCAATCACCGTTGAGACGACACATGGGGGTGGAGCTTAAGTGATTACTGGGCTATAATCTGTTATATTTATGATTTAAGTAATCATATTGTTAAATTTAACCTAACATAACCTTGCTTAAATAAATTATGTTAAATAAAATACAGATTATAACCCAGCGATCACTTAAGCTCCACTCCCATGTGACGTCATGAGCTTGGACAACCAGGACAATGGTGATTGGCTACAGACATCCCCATACCACATACTACTCCAAAGAACAGGAATAGTACAGTAAACCCTCTCATATTCGGACTAATTGGGCCAAGGAGTGGTCCGAGTAATGCAAGGATCCGAATAATGGGGGGATATGTTATAAAAAAAAAAAAAAAAATAAAAAAAAAAAAAAAAATCTAGGTGTATATGTAAGATAGCTAGGAAATTCGACCACTATAAAAAAAAAAAAATAATAAAAAAAAATTATAGGTGTATATATAGCTAGGAAATTTTGACCCCTTAAAAAAAAAAAAAAAAAATAAATAAAAAAAAAGGAGGTCCGAACAATGTCAAAGTCGGAATAATGGGGGTCCGAATACGAGAGGTTTTACTGTAGTCGGTAACGGGTTAACCCCTTCACGCCCAGATCTTTCCTTTGTTATATAAAATCATCTATTGTTAGCCATGGAATTACGAAAAATAACTTAATATATTATATACCAAATTAGTAAGTAGACAAGGATAATAAACAGGTCATATCTATAAAATATTGCTTATACAGTAGTCGCTAAAAATTGTCTAATGGTACCTAGTCAAATTACAATGGAAATTATGTAATGGGACTTAAGGGGTTAATGTATGTGATGGGACCTTTATTGAATCTGGCACCATTGTTTACGAATTTGTTTGTTAGCCAACCCTAAATATCCTGCACTGCCCCTCTTCCCCTCGGCCAGGCGTCTCACCCGCTGCCCTAGGATCCGACGGTGATGCTCTAAAGTTTTGGCAAGACGCATCCACGGTAAGTCTCATTTATGGATTCATATATTTTCGCGCTCTTTTTTTCCCCTTTACATTTTGTGTTTTACCCAAAATTGAAGGGTTTTTTTGGTAGAAGGAAATTAAGGCGTAGAAAAAAAGTACGAAATCAACCCCATGTTTTAGCCCCCTAACCTAACCTAATTTAACCTAAACCCAAGGACCTAACCTAACCAATCCAAGGTAAAAAAAAGTGTCCGCGGCAAGGTACACAAGAACACGAGGCGATGTGGGTCACAAGAAGAAGAAAAGTAAGGTGCAAGTAAACACTTACCCTCACTCCTTCCCACCAATAACATTTTGTATCTCTAAAAGTAGTATTTTGTGACAGAAACTCAGAGTGGTTAAGATTCAGAAGAATAACCAACCAATATCTCTCAAACAAAACAATTGTTTGTAATCTTACTTGAAAATGGGTTCAGGGCATCTCCATCCCTCTTGGAAATACACTAAATAAGGGGAAACATGTATTTAACCCCTTGACGCCCAGATCTTTCCTTTGCTATATAAGATTATCTGTTGTTAGCCATAAAATTACGAAGTCACTTAATATACCAAATTAGTTAGTGGACAAGAATACTAAACACGTCATATCTATAAAATATTGCTTATATTCATTAAATCGTCTCATGGTACCCAAATTGCAATGAAAATTACTTTCTGGGCCTCAAGGGGTTAAGTTTCTCAAAAGTAATTAGAAAAGAAATTGCCCTGGCTAGACGGCCGCCATGTTTGATCAGTGGATGACTCTTCACACCCTTCGTCGGCGCCCTCCTCACTGGCACGTAGTAGTGACAGCGGTATTATTCCAGTGTGACACCGAATTCATCTTGCTGGACGAAACTACGTATTTTTTTCTGGCGAGTTTTGATGTGTAGGTTAGGTTAGGTAAGGGTTAGGTATAGGTTCGGTTAGATTCAATTTGTTTTTCCATAATTTTTGTCGTAAATCACTAAAAAAAAAAGTTATTTGCGTCAAAAAATGGTTAGCAGATTAATTCAAAACACATTCACCAGAAAAAAATAGTTTCGTCCACCAAAGTGAATTCGGTGTCAAACTGGAAACTTACCGTGCCATCCAGCGGCTTATGAAACACGTTGAATCTTCGCCGTTAAGCTATTGTCTTTCTGTCATGTGATTTCTAAAGCCAATCGCATTCATCTATTCATATTGCCCACGGTTCAAAGTGGAGCATGGAAAGCCGTTTAAATTAGCAGAGAGATGGCTTCTGAAAGGTGAGGTATGTAGCGCAGGAATTGATAATGCCAGTTCTTCAAAAGGGAAAAACTGATTTCATAATAAGAACCTAAGAACATTTTGCCATTCAGTGTTCCCTTCATAAATAAGTGCTCTGTATGTGGTTTTAAGGCATCCACCAGGAAATTGCATTCTTCAAAGAGCCATTTCTGAATAAGGTGAGTTAATCTTTCCACTAAGTTAGGAGGTTAGATGTGGGGTTAGGTTTAGGTTATATTAGGTTAACCCCTTGAGACCCAGAACGTAATTTCCATTGTAATTTGGGTACCATTAGACAATTTTTAGTGAATATAAGCAATGGGGAGGCGGTAGCGGAGTGGTTAGCGTCTCCGACTGGCGTTCTCGGTGACCCGAGTTCGATCCCCGAAGAAACCCAAAACCTTTCTGCACCGTCGAGTGGCCTAAGAACACCCACATGCTGCCCATCAACTCTACCTTCGATTGCGAGTGCATCGGAGGACACAGGGGGGCGGCATGAGCCTCTAATCACAGGCGTCACTATAAAAATCCTGCCTGCGCCACCACGGGCGAGGACCAACCATCACATTCCTCACGTGAACCTCCAGAGCCTACCATCTGAGCCCTGGGTCACCACTGGCTACAGGCGCTATAGGCACGAATATATATACACACAAACCTCGATTTCCCGGACTAATAGGGGGGAGCACTGGTCCGGGAACCGCAAAAGTCCGGGAATCGCGTATAAAAAAAAAAAAAAAAAAAAAAAAAAAAGTCCGATGCCATCACCCACCCCCGGACGTTTATCCTACTCTAGTATTTTCTGTCCGGCAACCGACAATATCAACTACCCCGCCGCGGACTTTTACGTCCACTGAGCATGCTGCCACCTGGCGGGAGGCAGCAGAAAGTGTTCAATAGTCTCAAGAGACCTTCCTGCACCAGGGGCAGTGGGGGTCAGGGGACTAACGGAGGCTGTGCAGGTGAACCATGAGTGTCGTGTGTCCAAATGTAAACAATACGACCGCTGAGCATGCTGCCACCTGGCGGGAGGCAGCAGAAAGTGTTCAATAGTCTCAGAAATGTTCTTGCACCAGGGGCAGTGGGAGTCAGGTGACTGACGGAGGCTGTGCAGGTGAACCGTGAATGTTGTGTGCCCAAATGTAAACAATACGACCGCTGAGCGTGCTGCCACCTGGCGGGAGGCGCGAACACTGACCAGGGGTGACAGGAGATGCTCGGACCCCCGGACAACTTGGTCAATTTACGAACAGGACCAGGCATTTCAACGTAAAAAAAAAAAAAAAAAAAAAAAAAAAAAAAAAAAAAAAAAAAAAAAAAATTGTCCGAGACTGACCTATCCCCGGACCTCGGATTTTGTCCGGCAAATCCGATATCCGGGAAATCGAGGTCCGGGAAATCGAGGTTTGTGTGTATATAAAAAAAAAAAAGTCTTATAGATATGACCTGTTTAGTATCCTTGTCCACTAGTTAATTTGGTATATTCAGTCACTTTTCGTAATTTTATGGCTAACAACAGACGATTTTATATAGCAAAGGAAACATCTGGGCATGAAGGGGTTAAGGTTAGATTTAGTTAGCAATGCATGCCTCATCACCAGCAGGATAGTAGGATAGACGTGAGGTTACCGTTAGAAATAAGCTCCAGTGGCGGGGCCGCGGGTGCCGGTGTAGCGACCTGACTAGCTGCCCGGCCACCACTACGGCAACTTTGTATTATCATCAGATTCACTTATTTAACCTAAATAACTCTACAATACCAAAACCAAACCTTAACTTAACCACTTATTTTTATATGATAATAACTAGGTTACGTTATGTTTAGGTTACATTTAGGTTAAGTTAAAGCTTGTTTTAAATTTGATTAGGTTTAGGATAGGTTTGGGTTAAGTTTTGTAGAGTTAGTTAGTGATAACCGTTATTTAGGTCAAATAAGCGGCAGGGAAGCTATGTGGGCGGGGTAGCTAGTCAGATCGCTACACCGGCCAGCGATCATTTTGCCTCACAACATTGCCAGTGTTTTACCTCCATAAATAAGTTATCTACGTTAAGTTATTTACGAAGACGATACTATTTTTTTCTGATAGGTAGTTTTTTATTTGTTTTTTAATTTATTTGCCGGTCAATTTTCCTTGGAAATCACTACTTTCTTAATAGGGGGTGGGAGGGGGTATAAAGAACAAGCAATTTCCAAGAAAAACAACATATATATTCAAAACACATCAAAATCTATCATAAAAACATAGTTCCTTCCAAAAAACAAGTTGGTTGCTCTTCCGAATCTTTACCGAGAAATCCATTAACGTAAACAAAAACCTTATCCCAATTGTGTAGAGAATGATGGTCCTATAGCAAAACAATACCTTAATCCACTTCCACGTAGCCTTTAAAACTTATATACATATTGAAGAAATTATATAGTCGTCTAATAGCGCATACAGACACACCCTCCCCTTCCAGAACCCCCCCTCACCCTTTATGAGGTTAGGGTAATAATCTCGGTAAGCATATTAAAGTGTTTCAAGTGTTTCAAGTGTTTCATGTGTTTCCCAGCAGACAGCAGTTCTGTTTGGGTAATATTACAATCCTCCCAGCAGACAGCAGTTCTGTTTGGGTAATAATCCTCCCAGCAGACAGCAGTTCTGTTTGGGTAATAATCCTCCCAGCAGACAACAGTTCTGTTTGGGTAATAATCCTCCCAGCAGGCAGCAGTTCTGTTTGGGTAATAATCCTCCCAGCAGACAGCAGTTCTGTTTGGGTAATAATCCTCCCAGCAGACAGCAGTTCTGTTTGGGTAATAATCCTCCCAGCAGACAACAGTTCTGTTTGGGTAATAATCCTCCCAGCAGACAACAGTTCTGTTTGGGTAATAATCCTCCCAGCAGACAGCAGTTCTGTTTGGGTAATAATCCTCCCAGCAGACAGCAGTTCTGTTTGGGTAATAATCCTCCCAGCAGACAGCAGTTCTGTTTGGGTAATAATCCTCCCAGCAGACAGCAGTTCTGTTTGGGTAATAATCCTCACAGCAGACAGCAGTTCTGTTGGGTAATAATCCTCCCAGCAGACAGCAGTTCTGTTTGGGTAATAATCCTCGCAGCAGACAGCAGTTCTGTTTGGGTAATAGTCCTCCCAGCAGACAGCAGTTCTGTTTGGGTAATAATCCTCCCAGCAGACAGCAGGGCGAGGCAAGGGGACCACTCGGCAGCTGGCGGACGGGCTGGCAAATGCGGGGCAGGGCGGGGCACACTTGTTTTTCATACAATTCCGTCACTTCTCTGGTTTCTGAGACACTGATTATAATTTCCTGGTAAAGTTTTAGTGCTTTCTCTGACGGTGAAGATACATTGTTATCAATGGAAAAGGTGATCCTAGGATTTGGTGATGGAAAAAAAAAAACTTGAACAGGTTTCCGGTAAATAAAAATACTATCTCCACCTGAAAAAGCACCTATTTAAGGCCCGGGAAAATTAGTCAGTGTTTAAAAAAATGACCGCGCAGTCCTCGTCCATTTTTACCTTCGGATAGTGGGCTTTCAAAAGTTCCAGGATTCTTACCTACATCATCGTGTAGATTTCTTCATTCAGAGTCTTTTGAAACCCATTTTCCAAGGCGCAACAGTAATAAAATGTAATAGTAATAATGTATAGTAATGAAAATATACAGGCGTTACATGTACTACTGAAAATCTACCGTTATTTCAGCCAGAAACGGTTAAGTTAGGTTAAATCAGATCAGGTTTGGCTAGGAGAGGTGGGATTTGGTTTAGTAACAGATGATATCAAGAAATAATAAAATGATCAATACTACGGCAGTGCGAAGCGGAGCAAGGTTGGCGGGGCGGGGCGGGGCGGGGCGGGGCGGGGCGGACACCCCTTCCACCTGTAAACAAACATTGATTTCCGATAAAAACCCAGTGCCAGATTCATTTAAAAGTACAAAACACATCAAAATTAATCAGGAAAACTAAGTGTCAGCCTTGAAATCAGTGGTCGCCCAATAACGGAAATGTACCAATATTTTACAGTAGGACCCTAGCACGACGCCATTCGGAGTATGGTTTCTATTGACCTTATTAAATTCTTAGAGACTTTCTCTCCTTGAGTTTCACGTTACAAATCAATAGTTTCGGAGATATAGGAGATTTGGGGGGGAGGAGGAGTAAAACTGCTGAGGTTAGGTTAGGTTTAGGAATCAGGGGAGAAGTCACCATAAAACCTGTCGTATATCAGCCCAAAATACCAAACATTATCGATTTCCCCCCCCCCGAGTTTGACCAACTTTAGAATTTTCCCCTTAAGAGCTTCGCAAAACTAGGATTTTTCTCCCTAGTTTTGCAAACCATTCGATTTTTCGGTGATTTTCATGGTTACCCGAGAGGTTTTATAGTTGTTTCGGTTAAGATTCGTTTTATCGCTCCTGCCATATCTCGATTACTACCTTATGAAGGACTAATATTTTGTCATACACGTCTTCTACTAACCTTCAAACCTCTTGGAAAGCTGTTACTTTGGCCAATATCACAGGCAAAAATGATCTAATAAGAATAAATAAAGTGCTGCTCCGCCGTCGCCATCAGCGCAGTCTAGACCGCGGGACGGGCGCCTCTTCCAGTCTTCTCTCAAGGACAGCAGCCAGACTAGGTTAGGTTAGGCTAGGTTTTAGTTTAGCTTTATTTTAAACTAAACTAATCCTAACCTTAACCTAACCTAGACTGGCTGCTGTACGTGAGGGAGGGCTTGGCCCGCGGTCTCTGACTGCGCTCAGGCTCAGAACATAGTAGGCAGATGGGGACTAGGAGCTTGTAGGAGCACTGCCGTAGAGGCCATAAGGGGAGACATGGAATGGAGCACCTTCAGGGAAAGGATAATTAAAGGAAAACTGGTGTTCCACAAGAAAATTGAAAGACTTAGTGAGATAGATGGGCAAAGAAAATATCCCAGGAAAATATATCAAGCTCCACCTGGAAGAAGGAACTAGAGAGATGGAAAAGGAGAGAAACTGTGGGAGAGGAATGGAACGGGATGGAGATAAGAGATATCAAAAAGAAAATTGAGAAAAATGGGCTAGTTAAATGGCACCAGGGAATGGTCAGGAAATCAACGTTGCAGTGGTACAGGAGGAAACAGAAACCAGAGGGGATGACCTGGCATGTAGGAGACTGGGGGAGTAAGTTACTCTACAAAGCAAGAACAGGCACCTTGGAAGTCACCGGAAGGAACAGGGAACTGGAGAACCAGAATTGTAGCTGCAGGGTAGGAGAGAAAGAAACTGTAGAACATGTCATTGTGGAATGCAACAAGTATAGGAGTCAGAGGGAAAGGCTTATAGTGTTAATAGTAATAGTCCTAGGCAGAGAGGAGTGGGACAGGAGACTAGAGCAGAAAGACGGGGCCCTGTGTACGGTGTTAGGACTGTATGGGGACAGAAAGGAAACTGAAAGTATTGTAAACCTCACCAAAGTGTTCCTAACGGTATCCGGTCATTTCGCCCACACCAATAGGTCGTTTCGCCCAGTCAGTTCGCCCACTCGGTGGAGTCATTTCGCCCACATTAGATCACTCCTTTACTGTGCAACGCCAAGTTAGAGTTGGCGTCAAATGTAGGTTGGGGGTTGTAGTAAGTTCACTAAGTGGCTCGTTGGGTTCATGGGATAATTATTATGTCTATCTTTTTCTTCTTTTATTACAAAAGATAGAACTCGCCAAAATTAACAAAGTCAGAATTATCAAATAAGTTCTCAGTCACAGTCTCTCTGTCATTTCTAAGTACAGTCACTTCTCTCTCTGAATGCTTAGCGCTTGCCCAAAGATTTGGTGTCTGTATTTCACAAGAGTTCGCTCCCAACTGCGTTATTCTAATTCGAATCCAGATTCAAATTTTTCTAATCTCATTTATCGAATAACGAGTTTTCGTTACCTATATTCTTTGTATGTTTCTCTTGGGTTTTAATAAAGTTTTTACTATATTTTTGTGTTACCCATTTTTGTTGTGCCCTTGGCCAGTTCTTTGTGATGTATATATAAACATAAAATGAAATAAAAATAGAAAAAAAAATAGAAAAATATTTGTGCAGGGTGGGCGAACCAACTTTAGTGGGGGCGAACTGACTCTTGAGTGTGGGCGAACAAACTCTACATTTGGGCGAACTGACTTGGGGGCGAACTGACATGTGGGCGAAATGACCGTAAAGCGTTCCTAACGCAGTGTTGGGAGATCAGAACACAAAAGAAACAATGAATTAGGATGATAATCAAAGGACTGAAAACTGATCACAATGTCTTTCCCAGGTGAAATAAACAGGGGAAGAGTTAACAAGTTTTGTTAACGAAGGAGACGAAGTGGAAGAGGACCTTGCGACAACGGTCACAAGAAGAAGAAGCTGATGGCGACGGCGGAGTTGCACTTTATTTATTCATATTAGATCATTCTTGACCGTGATTTTAACCAAGGTAACAGCTTGCCAAGAGATTTGAAGGTTAGAAGACGTGTGTGACAAAATATTAGTCCTTCATAAGGTAGTAAGCGAGATGTGCCAGGGGCGATAAAACGAATCTTTACCGTTGTTTCCCCCCTGATTAATATGTTTAGGTTAGATTGCTTCAGGTAAATCTGGGGATTTCGTCTCCCCACCCAAAACCCCCGCATTCCCGCCAGGTCCCCAATATCGTGGGGGGGGGGGGGGGGTACAAGCAAACAGAAACTTTTCAGACAGTTTTTGTGGTGATTTTCGTGAAACACTTCAAAACACGTCAGAATAGCATAGTTTTGACCACGAAATGGATTATGGTCCTAGTGTAAAAACTGACCTGGATTAATAATGCACAGTATACTGAGCAAAAAATAATACAGAAAACGTAAGTGGTAACGGCGGTAGCGACCGCGCAGCTCTCGTCCATTATAACCCCGAACTAATACCACCGAAATAAGTACCTAAGCTGTAAGGCATGTGGAGCTCACCAACTTCTGCGGAATATTAACCGCCACGGCCACCCCCTTGAGGGAATACTAAGGAACGAGCGTTAAGATAGACTAGCTTGGTAAAGTAACCACCACCACCACCACTCACCTCATACACTTCCTCCTCGCCGCAGTCACCACTCAGTCTCCTCAACTGCAGCACTGAGCCAGGAACACAAACACACACACACACACAGGCAAAGTACACTTATATAGGCGGCAAGGCGTGGCACCCAGGAACAACGCGGCGAGGCAGGACTACAACAGCGCGTCACGAACCAAAACAACACCATCACAGCGTGGCCACGGGAACACGCTGCTGATGATGATGATGGTTGCTGGTCTTGTTTATAAAGTAGGGGGCCCCTCAGCAGCGCTCTGCCGCTCTCACTTTAAAATTTGGGGGAATTTGTCCCCAGATTGGGAAATATTAAGTAATCTACCTAGGAATAATCTAGTGATATTAGCTTTGTGGGAATTTCTGGGGATTTCTGAGTATTCACTTTCAGAGAAAACTTTGAGATTTTGTATGAATTTGTTTAATAACATCATATAAATTTCAACCTAGAGTCAGGATCTTACCCATGAAAAGAAAAGGTCGATGAGCAGTAAAAGAATTCTTGGAGAGCACGTATGAGAGAGAGGCAGGGGCCGGCGTAACGATCTCACCAGCTACCCTTGCCCGAGTAGCTACGTACACTGCACAAATACGTAGTACGCGTCACGCGCGACACTGAAACACTGCTCCCTGGGTGAATAGTTATTTGACTATGTATAACAATTCTTACCTTGGGTAAAACATGGTGGAAACATTGAATGTAGAGTAGTAATTAAAGTAGAACATAGAACATTTCAAGCGAATGTGCCTGTGGTGCACCCGGGGCCAGTCAGTCAGTCATACACTCAGCCATCCACCCGGGGCCAGTCAGTCAGTCAGTCAGTCATGCACTCAGCCATCCACCCAGTCAGTCAGTCATGCACTCAGCCATCTACCCAGTCAGTCAGTCAGTCATACACTCAGCTATCCACCCGGGGCCAGTCAGTCAGTCAGTCAGTCATGCACTCAGCCATCCACCCAGTCAGTCAGTCAGTCATACACTCAGCCATCCACCCGGGGCCAGTCAGTCAGTCAGTCATGCACTCAGCCATCCACCCAGTCAGTCAGTCAGTCAGTCAGTCATGCACTCAGCATGCAATCTCGAATGAAAATGAAATTAAAATTAATGAAAACTCTGGTGATATTTTTGTAATTTGTTCATTTACAGCCATACTATGACACATATGAAGACACAAAATGACACAGACTCTCCAGATAGCCCCTTCTAACTGTCCTGAAATCTTGGATGTAGAAATGTAACTATTAACGCCACCACACGTCTGTAAAGCGAGAAAAAAAACGTTGTCCTGGCGACTTTAGTGTTATCTACGGTACTTCTACTACTACTACTACTTCTACTACTACTACTACTTCTACTACTACTACTACTACTACTACGTAATATATATATACTACTCCTATATATACTCCCTTATACATACGGTATATCACTAATCTTTCTCCCGTACTACTACAAATACCACAGTGTAGCCTGTGTTCCTTCCTCTCCCGTTTTCTAATCACTAAAATCTCTTCGATCTTCCTCTTCTTGTGGCCGATTCGGCACTCTTCTTCCTCTTCTTGTGGCCGATTTTGGCACTCTTCTTCACCTTCTTGTGGCCAGGGACTCTCGCTACCAGCCAACAGCAACAGTCACCAATCATAAAGCCCCGTTGTTGTCCAAAACTAGCCTTTTTCTCCTTATTTACAGGAATTTCTCCCATTTCTACCCATTGCATAGCTAGATTTTCTTTTTCTACACCTTCCCCAATGGTCTTTTGCATGATTTAGCCATCAATTAATGTGATTTTTCAAGAAAACTGAAATTTGGTCACCCGCGCACTGAGACGGTCTTCACTTTGTTTTGATTTTGCATCTTCCTCAGAGAACTTCACAACACAACCTATATTGAGCTAGTGTGACCTCATAGGCTGCTATAATTCCACTTGCAGGCCCAGGGTAAGACTATAGACACGTTCATAGCGTTCAGAGGCCGCTCAGTGCATGATTAGACGAAGGAAAGCCAGGGCAGATAAGGGTCGGCGACTCGGCCGTCTCACACACACACACACGCACTCTTGGCTCGCTCTTATAGCCTCACCACGCATATAATACCCATACTTTCTGCTTCTCCTTAATACATACAGATAGTTCTACCCCCGTGTGATAGCGGAGACTCAAAACTCTCTTCCTGGTAAGGTTATTGAGGCCTATTCGCGTATTCAGGTCCAAGCCAAGCTCATTTTGTTATATTATTGAATTATTATTATTATTATTATTGAATCCAAGCTCATATTACCTTCAAGAACTATAACTTTCCCCTTCCCCGCTATAATACCTTAACACGTTTATGCAGGGCAAGGGCACGTACATTCGCTTGAAATGTTCTATGTTCTACTTTAAGTACTAGCTACTCTACATTCAATGTTTCCACCATGTTTTACCCAAGATTAGAATTGGTATACATTGTCAAACAACTATAGATATATATTCACCCAGGGAACAGTGTCTCAGTGCCGCGCGTGACGCGTATTTGTGCAGTGTAGCTACTCGGGCAAAGGGTAGCTGGTGAGATCCCTACACTGGGCCCCTCAGTGATGGGGGGCCCGTATGAATGTGATGCAGAGAGAGGAAGGAGGGGAAAATGAAACCCCTAGTTTTGCCTCCCCCTTTTGCTTCTCTTCCAACAGAATACGTGTGTGGGAGAACGCCGGACCAAAGCTAGGCTTCACCGACAGCATTCCTCCCCCCAAAAATGGTTATGAAAAGCAGTAGACGGGATTTGAAGAGGACAAAAGCAACAACATGTGAGTCCCTGAGCCCCAAAGACGACGCAACCCAAGGAACATACCTGACTCAAAAGTTCATGGAGAAGGTATATAGATCCTTCGGTTGTTATCCGACATTTTCGAGAGTGACCCATCGACTAACGCCCGCAGCACCTGACATTTCTCTGTCTTCTATATAACAAAAAGAAATTCTCCCACACAGCCAATTTTCACACCTATACTGCGCTATATCTTCCTCGTGGCATTTCCTTTGGATAAATATTTTTCATTGTAGCTACGATTAAGATTTTTTATTGCTACTTCTGATTGCATATTTATAGCTGAACAAAAAACCTGTTTGTATGATTTGTTTACTAAGCAACGCGAGAGGGACCAAATACTTATAAGAAAGACATAACACTTATTATTCGGCCGAAGCTGAAATAGTGTTTTCGATGGACGACTCAGTTGAGGGCTCTCTGGCTACTGCACCAGAGAGAAGCTGCAGGAGGACTTCGAGGGGCAAGTGTGCGACCACTTCGAGAAGCACACCCGTCGCCCACTGGTGCACTACCTCCTGTCCTGTCCCGCCACCGCCCCTCTGAGGCCCGGCCCGGCCCCCGCCGCCCAGCCTGCAGGTGGGGGGCTGCTGAGTGGGCGTGAAGGCAGGGCCGCCCTCATGGTCCGCCACACCCCGAGAGACGTGCTGCGAGCAACGCCCCCTCCCCGCTGACACATCACGTACCCACACCCCGCCGCGCCTGGCAGGGTGACCAGTGACGCAGATGACTCACCGTCACCACGCCTCCACGCGACCCCCCCGTAGCCTGACGGTAGCCTCACTGGCGGGCTGATGCCCGCTTTGTACTTCTTTGCTACTGCATATGCATTTCTGTACATGCTTGTATTGTGTGTGTATGTCCTGTATGCTTAATTGTACAATAAACCCTTACAAATCAACGGCTGCAATCATGAGTGCAATGCATAATGAGATTACTGGTAAAACTTCTCCCACACTTTGTCGTGACGTGACGAGACAAGACAATGTTGCCTCATTTTTTAGGCGTACGTGTCTTTTCTGTGAAGACGGATTAACAGATACCCAGTGTTTTCTGTATCGCCTAACGAAGATACGAACTCGGAGGGATAAACGCAAGAAGTTGACAACTGATAAAAGAAATACCTGCTGTTATCAAGAGCTGCGCCTTCTTTTTCTTCTTCTTGTGACCTCTTGTGACCTCTGGCGCTAGTATCGCTTCATATAGGTCCTCTTCTACTTCGTCTCCTTCGTCAACAAACTTGTCAACTCTTCCCTGGTCTATTTCACCTGGGATACTAAAACATCTTGTCTCGCCAGAACCCAAGCCTCAACCCCTGCACAATGGAAGGTCTGCGGGAGCCACGGCGTAACAGTAATTCTTTTTTATTTCTGTATATTTTTTTATTTTGGCCATGGAGACACCCCTGTTGTGGTGTTATCTCTCAGTAGTTTTAACGTCTTCTTCTTGTGACCTTTGCCGCATAGTATCGCTTCATAGGTCCTTGATCTTCGTCTCCTTCGTTAACAAACTTGTCAACTCTTCCCTTGTCTATTTCAACTGGGATACTAAAACATTTTCATTAGTTTTGGTCCTTATACTATAGTCTTTCCAATGTATCAAGTCACTTTAGTCACTTTAATTTCTACCCATTAACATTATAATTATATATATATACATTCCTACTCTCCCCCTATGGTGAGCGAACAATACCTCCCTCATAAGGGGGGGGGGGGAATAAAACTACCACTCTACTAATAATCGAGAGAGTGAGTTGGTGGATAATTTTCACAAGTGACTTAATAAAATGGAAAGACTAGAGGCGTTTTCTGCGGGGATCCTGATTGGAAACGAAAATTTTCGGTTGCTCAAATTTCGATCCCTGTTCAACCATCCAGGGAAGATGATTGGCCCGACCCGCAAACATTTGTTGTTGTTGTTGTGACCGTTTGCAACCGAAAATTTTCCGATTGCAACCAAAAATCCCCCGCAGAAAACGCCTTATAACATCCTAAGGCGTTTTCTGCGGGGATCCTGATTGAAACGGAAAAATTTTCGGTTGCTCAAATTTCGATCCCTGTTCAACCATCCACGGAAGATGATTGGCCCGACCCGCAATCATTTGTTGTTGTTGTTGTGACCGGTTGCAACCAAAAATCCTCCGCAGAAAACGCCTCTAATTCATGATTGTCTCCTTTGCGAACGAAGTGTTTGCGAACGAAGTGGTGTTCATAGTTGGCGCGCGTCGAGAACTCACTGGCAAGGAGTGTGGGAGGGGGGCGGAGCGGGCGGGGGCAAGTTGCAGACGATATGTCAGTAGCAGTGTGGCGAGTGGAGGTGAAGGGTGTGAGTGTTGTCGCTGGGGTGTATTCTCCTGACCTTCACCACGACGACGATTCTTCTCGAACGACACCCTTTACGTGAGTCTTGAGTGGGAGGACAGATGGATTCAAGAAGAGGCTGTGTGATCTGAAGCCCGTTGGTACATATTCCAGTCCTATTTTTTTCTCCTACACTGTATTCCTATGTAATGTGTTACGTAACTGGACCTTCAATGATGCAATACTTAGGGGGCGTACCTACCGGTGTATGGTTACTGGCCTACCCTTGACCCAAAGCCCCTTAGCCTTGCCTTGAACTATCATTACTTTTTCAATGATCCACCAACTCTTTGTTTTTTCATGATTATTTTGTCTCGTTGTTGTTTTAGATCACACATATGCTCGTTCATATGATTTTTGGAAAGTCGTTCCTTCTGTGTGTGTGTGTGTGTGTGTGAGCTATACGCTATTCTCATGTGGTTCTGTCTCCATATCTAGTTTTACCTGGTTTTTTAGTCTTTAAATTACTATATTACAACTCGGAAATTCTGAATAAGAAGTCTTTGCGTCTATACTTCTATGGGGAAAGCCGTACTTCTGTGTGTGTGTGCGTGTGTGCGTGATCCTTTCATATTTTTTTCCTTTTTTCCTTTTCCCTTTCCTCCTTTCGTATTCTACCTTTCTTCCTCTTCCATTTCCTTCCTTCCCTTCTTCCTCTTCCGTGTGTGTGTGTGTGTGTGTGTATGTCTGCATGTGTGTGTGTGCGTGTGCGATTCCAAGGTCACTTTACTCACACATACGTAGTCAGAAGAGGTGACATGGCTTTCCCTTCCCGCTTTTCTACCTTGTAAGCCTCTGTTCTCCCATGCCTACACACTCTTACAGATCTCCCATGCTTACACACTCTTACAGATCTCCTATGCTTACACTCTTACAGATCTCCCATGCGTACACACTCTTATAGATCTCCTATGCTTACACTCTTACAGATCTCCCATGTTTACACACTCTTACAGATCTCCCATGCTTACACACTCTTACATATCTCCCATGCTTACACACTCTTACAGATCTCCATGCTTACACACTCTTACAGATCTCTCATGCTTACACTCTTACAGATCTCCCATGCTTACACACTCTTACAGATCTCCCATGCTTACACTCTTACAGATCTCCCATGCTTACACTTACAGATCTCCCATGCTTACACACTCTTACAGATCTCCATGCTTACACACTCTTACAGATCTCCCATGCTTACACACTCTTACAGATCTCCATGCTTACACACTCTTACAGATCTCCCATGCTCACACACTCTTACAGATCTCCATGCTTACACACTCTTACAGATCTCCCATGCTTACACTCTCTTACAGATCTCCATGCTTACACTCTCTTACAGATCTGCCATGCTCACACACTCTTACAGATCTCCATGCTTACACACTCTTACAGATCTCCCATGCTCACACACTCTTAACATCTATTCAAGAACATGTTAACTTGGCCTTGCTTAGTGCATACTCTCGTCGGTGCGTGAAATGACGGAATTACATGCACTAGTGGCAGTATCCTGAGAGCAAAATAGAGGCTAGTAACCAGGGTAGAACAAGAAGTAACGGATTCAAGCTGGAAAAGCGTAGATTTAAAAAAGAAATAGGGAAAAACTGGTTCACAAATAGGGTGGTGAATGATTGGAATGGACTCAGTAAACAGGTAGTTAGTGCGGAGTCATTAGAAAGCTTTAAAGGGAGGCTAGATAATTTCATGGAATGTGGATGTAGGTAGTGTTAAGTGACAGGAACTACCACGTGTAGGTCTCACGGCCTCTTGTAGCTTCCTTATTTGCTGATGTTCTTATGTAGAGACACTTTTTATTATTATTTTTCTGTATCAAGTTTGTATGCATTAGTATCAAGTAAGTAGGTATGAATTTCTGTTTTTCTGTACCCTTTGTAAATGCCTCCTCTTTCCCCCCTTTTTTTGTAATTTCCTCGCCCATTTCTCACTTTTTTTGTAATTTTTTCTGTATTTCTGTGTTTCTGTACCCTTTGTCTCCTGCCTCCTCCTTCCCTCTTTGTAATTTGTTCCCCATTTCTCACTTTTTAAATTATCTGTTTCTGTATTTCTGTGTTTCTGTACCCTTTTTATACCTACTTGCCTCCCCCCCCTTCTCTTTGTAATTTCCTCTCCCTTTTCTCCCTTTTTTTGTAATTTTTTCTGTATTTTTGTGTTTCTGTACCCTTTGTATACTTTCCTCCCCCCTTCTCTTTGTAATTTCCTCTCCCATTTCTCCCTTTTTTTTCCTGTATTTCTGTGTTTCTGTACCCTTTGTATACCCACCTCCCCCCCCTTCTTTGTAATATCTTCCCTCTTTTATCACTTTTTAAATTATCTTTTTCTGTATTTCTGTACCCTTTGTATACTTCCCCCCCTTTTTTTGTAATTTCCTCTCCCTTTTCTCACTTTATTTCTTTTTTTCTTCTGTATTTCTGTATTTCTGTACCCTTTGTATACTTTCCTCCCCCCTCTTTGTAATTTCCTCTCCCCTTTTCTCCCTTTTTTTGCTATTTTTCCTGTACCTTTGTATACTTGCCTCCTCTTTCCCCCCTTCTCTATGTAATTTCCTCCCCATTTCTCACTTTTTTTTTCTTCTGTATTTCTGTATTTCTGTACCTAGTGTATACTTTCCTCCCCCTTCTTTGTAATTTCCTCTCCCTTTTCTCCCTTTTTTTGCTATTTTTTCTGTACCTTTTGTTATACTCCCCCCCCCCCCCCCCCCCCCCCCCCCCTTCCCTCTTTGTAATTTGCTCCCTCTCTTCTGAACCTATAACCTCGTAGAGACAGATTAGCTAATTAAGCGACCGTCATATCGCGTGTGACCTTATTAGGAGGAGGAAGGTTAACCAGTTTTAACGTTAGAAGGTCAGTCTGCTCGTCTCTCTCTGGGGTCTTGGAGAATGTGCCATCCCTTGTGAAACTGTCAAGCATCCTCTCTCTCTCTCTCTCTCTCTCTCTCTCTCTCTCTCTCTCTCTCCTCTCTCTCTCTCTCTCTCTCTCTCTCTCTCTCTCTCTTTTATTTAAAAATAGTAATCATACAATTGGCTTAAAATGTAGATAAGTGAAGGCAGGTTCATGTTCTCTCTCTCTCTCTCTCTCTCTCTCTCTCTCCTCTCTCTCTCTCTCTCTCTCTCTCTCTCTCTCTCTCTCTCTCTCTCTCTCTCTCTCTCTCTCTCTCTCTCTCTCTCTCTCTCTCTCTCTCTCTCTCCTCTCTCTCTCATTTAAACAGTTAGTAATCATATAGTTGGTTTAAAAGGTATAGAAGTTAAGGCAGTAAGTGTTCATGTTCTCTCTCTCTCTCTCTCTCTCTCTCTCTCTCTCAAGGATGTAAAAACGTGATGGCTGTATGATTATTGTACCTTATTGGTTATATCGTTGCATTGTAAGTTATTCTATCGCTGCTACGTACTGCTATTTTCTTCTACATAATTACACACTTTGTATTGCACGTCAATGACAGAAAGATGATTATTTTGCTATACAATACTTTAACTCCTTGAGACCCAGAACGTAATTTCCATTGTAATTTGGGTACCATTAAACAATTTTAGTGAATAGAAGCAATGTTTTATAGATATGACCTGTTTAGTATCCTTGTCCACTAGCTAATTCGGTATATTCAGTTAGTTTTCGTAATTTAATGGCTCAACAACAGTAGTTTTTATATAGCAAAGGAAAGATCTGGGCGTGAAGGGGTTAATAGGAAATATCTGGCTAGACTAACCAGTAAATATTAGAAGAATCGCGAAGTATAAGGGAAAGATAGGTATCATCATCAATGTTATTTATGTGTACAGGAGAAAGGCTTAACCCCTTCACGCCCAGATCTTTCCTTTGCTATATAAAATCGTCTGTTGTCGAGCCATAACATTACGAAAAGTAACTAAATAAACCAAATTAGCTAGTGGACAAGGATACTAAACAGGTCATATCTATAAAAACATTGCTTATAGTCACTAAAAATCATCTAATGGTCGTCAAATTACAATGGAAATTACGTTCTGGGCTTCAAGGGGTTAACGTTAGCTAATGTGTATTGTGTATGCTCTTCAAATACTTCACTTCAGGTATTGCCATTGCACCTTCCCTCCCTCACAGTCTATTAGCATTTAAATATTCTTTCTATACATGTCTCTTTACCTATCGGACTCTACCTATCGTTATTACTCTACATATCGTTGTGTATGCTCTTCAAATACTTCACTTCAGGTATTGCCATTGCACCTTCCCTCCCTCACAGTCTATGAAGCATTTATATATTCTTTCTATACATGTCTCTTTACCTATCGGACTCTACCTATCGTTATTACTCTACATATCGTTAGGTATTGTGTATGCTCTTCAAATACTTCACTTCAGGTATTGTCACTGCACCTTCCCTCCCTCACATTCTATTAAGTTATATATTTCTTATGTCTTTTCCATAAAAAGACCACAAACAAAGTGGACATGTGAAATTATCATATTTCCAAAACTTCCTACTTTGCCTGTCCGTTTCGTACAAATATATAAGAATAAGTGGGAGAGTTAAATTCATCTGTTCTTTCCATACTGTCCCTTATCGTTCTTCTCTCTCATCGTTAGTCTCTTTTTCTCTCTCATCTTCATTCATTTGCCATTCATTCCCTCCCTCACATTGTATGAAGCATTTAGATATTCTTTCCTTACATGTCTCTTTGCCTATCGGACTCTACCTATCGTTATGACTCTACCTATCGTTGTGTATGCTCTTCAAATACTTCACTTCTGATTTTGTCACTGCACCTTCCCTCCCTCACAGTCTATTAAGTTATATATTCTATTCTTTCCATAAAAAAACCAACAAACAAAGTGGGGACAGGTGAAATTTATCTATATTTGCCAGACATTTCCTACTTTGCCTGTCGTTTCGTACAAAAAATAAAATAAATAAGTGGGAAGAGGTGAAATTGATCTGTTCTTTCCATACATGTCTTACTCTCTCTCTCTCTCTCTCTCTCTCTCTCTCTCTCTCTCTCTCTCTCTCTCTCTCTCTCTCTCTCTCTCTCTCTCTCTCTCTTAATCATGTCATTT
The DNA here is from genome assembly GCA_016584305.1 of Chionoecetes opilio. NCBI lineage: Eukaryota > Metazoa > Arthropoda > Malacostraca > Decapoda > Majidae > Chionoecetes > Chionoecetes opilio. The sequence continues at coordinate 157,483 of JACEEZ010009947.1, read as the reverse complement.
CGTGCAAAAAAAAAGAAATAAGTGTGAGAGTTGAAATTGATCTGTTCTTTTCGTACAAATCTTACTTTATTATTCGTTTCGTACAAAAAAAAACAAGTGAGGGGAAATTGATCTATTATTTCCATACACGCCTTACTTTATCGTTTCGTGCAAAAAAACACACAAAAAAAGTGGGAAGAGGTTAAATTGATCTATTCTTTCCCTACATATCTTACTGTCTCATGTCATTTCGTGCAAAAAACACAAAAAAAAACCAAGTGTGAAGAGATGAAATTGATCTATTCTTTCCATACACGCGTTACTTTACCTATCGTTTCGTACAAAAAAAGATGAAACAAGTAACGAGAGGTGATGAAATAACGCCACTCCTTCACACGTTCGGTTGTGATCACCTGGGGGCGTGCACACACACACACACACACACACACACACACACACACACACACACACACACACACACACACACACACACACACACACACACACACACACAGAGCTGGCACCCATCCAAGTTCCCTTTCCTGGTACTCCTCACAAACGTTGCTTCCAAGGAATGATGTGAAGCTGTTCGTACAATGTTCCTTTACAACTATGTTCCTTTACAACCTTCCTTGTTATCCTTTGTTATTGTTGTGGCTTTTGTAGTTTGTTTGAATCCCTAGGCATGTAAATCGTTATATTTATTCGTATTCACATTTTTTTACCCTGTTGTTGATTTTCCGAGAGAGAGAGAGAGAGAGAGAGAGAGAGAGAGAGAGAGAGAGAGAGAGAGAGTCATGCAGTTCCGAGGGAAAGAAGTCAATGCAGTTCAGAGAGAGAGAGAGAAGAGAGAGAGAGAGAGAGAGAGAGAGAGAGAGAGAGAGAGAGAGAGAGAGAGAGTCATGCAGTTCCGAGGAAAGAAGTCAATGCAGTTCAGAGAGAGAGAGAGAGAGAGAGAGAGAGAGAGAGAAAGAGAGAAAGGGTCATGCAGTTCCGAGAAAAAGTCATTTAGTTCAGAGAGAGAGAGAAAAGAGAGAGAGAGAGAAGAGAGAGAGAAGGGTCATGCAGTTCCGAGAAAAAAGTCAATTTAGTTCAGAGAGAGAGAGAGAGAGAGAGAGAGAGAAAAGAGAGAAAGGGTCATGCAGTTCCGAGAAAAAAGTCAATTTAGTTCAGAGAGAGAGAGAGAGAGAGAGAGAGAAAGAGAGAAAGGGTCATGCAGTTCCGAGAAAAAAGTCAATGCAGTTCAGAAAGAGAGAGAGAGAGAGAGAGAGAGAGAGAGAGAGAGAGAGAGAGAGAGAGAGAGAGAGAGAGAGAGGTGTAGGTAGGTAGGTAGGTCACGCAGTCCCTTCTGATAATATTCCAGGTCACGTGTCTCATCATTTGACCCTTCAAGATGTTGCGATGTAAACAAGGCGGTGGTGCCACATTTCTGACGCCTTGTAAATAAACACACAGGTGCCAAATGTACGCAGCTCCGCGGTCGTCTGCGTGGCTGGCATGTAGAGGTGTGTGTGTGTGGTGTGTGTGTGTGTGAGGAGCCGAGTGCACGCGTACTTAAAAATCCGCTTGGGAATACCGAGGACCTTGGTTATTCATACACACACACACACACACACACACACACACACGCGCGCGCACACACACACGCGTATAGCCTACACACGTAAACACACACAAAGGAGACAGGACCACACGGATATACCTCAAGTTCTGTATGCAACAACTACACACACACACACACACACACACACACACACACACACACACACACACACACACACACACACACACACACACACACACACACGCCCCGAGAGAAAACTGTGATTAACATTATCAGTATGACGTAAGACTTAAGGGCGAGTGATAACCAACTAGATCAATAGACTTTTAATAGTTAGTTAGGTAATCTTGATGACCACATTACTAACACTCACAAAGCAGGAAAGGACTGGCAGAGAAACGTGGACAGCTTCACAAAAAACCAGGAAATGTATCTTATCATTCCTATGAGTCTCAACAAACACGTTCCTCATAACTAAGTAACATGTATACACTCTCAGAAATAAGGGGTATATTAAGGGTAGAAGTGTTACATCGCACCATCACTACCCTTTTTAAACCCTATGTACAGGCTGGAGGGTAGATGCTGCCGATTATACCCTTCATCTACCCTTTATCTACCCTTTTTAGACGAGAGGGTTGCAAAGGGTATATTTGCGTCGATCCGAAAGGGTATATTTGTAAGGGTAGAAAAAGGGTAGCAGTATTTCATCACTACAAACACCCTTTTTCTACCCTTTTCCTACCCTTTTTTTCTAAGAGTGTAGTTGTTGAGTTACTTAAAGATATTGTTAGCTATTATTACTCGCTCAACAAACAAGTTCTTCATAGATAGAGAACACGAATTGTTGTTTATTTGCTTATAGAGATTGTTAGTTATTATAATTCACTCAACGCTCAACAAACATGTTCTTTAAAGGTAAATAAATCGTATAGTTGCTTAGTTACTTTTGGAGATTGTTAGTTATATATATTCGCTTAACAAACACGTTCTTTAAAGGTAAATAAATCGTATAGTTGCTTAGTTACTTTTGGAGATTGTTAGTTATATATATTCGCTTAACAAACACGTTCTTTAAAGTAAATAAATCGTATAGTTGCTTAGTTACTTTTGGAGATTGTTAGTTAATGTTATCCGCTCAAAAAAAAACTTTCTTCATAGCTAAGTAACACGAATAGTTGCTGAGTTACGTAAAGCGTTTTAGTTTTGAGATTACGTATATATATATATTTCTTTTATTATTTTTTTTTATAGGTATTATTATTCGAGGTGTTAATGGATACACACACAGAGAACAGCTTTACGATAGATCAGACCAAGGATAATATACCCTCTATATATTATCCTTGGATCATACTTTATTAATTCAACACACGTTTTTATTTTGTACATAGAATAGTTACGAAAAACATATCATTGATGTTCGGTGTTGAGTCTGCCTACGCACGTATTAGTCAATAGAAAACACATATTTACCTCAATTATAACAAATATCATATAGCTTTATTTGTCTTCTCAGATTATATGGGAATAAGATAGTGGTTTGGAGTGATGGGAAAATTTGAGGTTTTATAATGAACAGGTATGAGCGGTTGATGACTCTTTATCTGTAGAGTAAGCTTAAATGTTGACAGGTAACTATAACACCTACTTACTAATTATACTTAATACTTAATAGTTATACTTAATTGTGAGATTCGAGGTTTTTTTAATTAAAAGGTTTGAGCAGCTGTTGACTTTTTGTATATATGTAGAGTAAGCTCAAGTGTTGACAGGTAACTGATTACTTTCTCACCTGAGTGTTAATGTTAGTGTGTGTGTGTGTGTGTGTGTTTGTAGAGTGATAAAAGTGTGTGTGTGTGTGTGTTTGTAGAGTGATAAAAGTGTGTGTGTGTGTATTTGTAGAGTGATAAAAGTGTGTGTGTGTGTATTTGTAGAGTGATAAAAGTGTGTGTTGTTGTGTGTTGTGTTTGTTTGAGTGATAAAAGTGTTGTGTGTTTGTGTGTGTGTGTGTGTGTGTGTGTGTGTGTGTGTGTGTTCTGTGTGTGTTGTGGATGTGTGTTGTTGTGTGTGTGTGTGTGTGGTCTGTGTCTGTGTGTGTGTGTGTGGTCCTGTCTCGTTGTGTGTGTGTGTGTGTGTGTGTGTGTGTGTGTGTGTGTGTGTGTGTGTGTGTGTGGGGTCCTGTCTCCTGTGTGTGTGTGTTTGTGTGTGATCTAGGTTGCCAGGTTACATAACAACGAGAGACAAAGAGTTACAAAAAACCATAGGAACACATATACAGTACACATACACAACATACCTACACACAGTACACTACACAACGTACCTACACACAGTACACCTACACAACATACCTACACACAGTACACTACACAACGTACTACTACACACAGTACACCATACACAACATACCTACACACAGTTAACACATACACACACGTACCATACATACACACAGTACACATACACAACATACCTACACACAGTACACATACATAACATACATACACACGTACACATACATAACATACCTACACACAGTACACCTACACAACATACCTACACACAGTACAGTACATAACATACCTACAACTACACACGTAACACAATACAACATACACTACAACACAGTACACACATACCTACACACAGTACAACATACACACAGTACCACACACGTACACAAACATACCTACACACAGTACACCTACACAACATACCTACACACAGTACACAACATACCTACACACAGTACACATACACAACATACCTACACACAGTACACAACATACCTACACACAGTACACATACACAACATACCTACACACAGTACACATACACAACATACCTACACAGTACACTACCAACATACTACACAGTACACACACAATACCTACCACATACACAGTACAACAACCTACACAGACCACACAACATACCTACACAAACATACACAACATACCTACACACATACACCTACACAACATACCTACACGACATACAACATACCTACACAGTACACATACACAACATACCTACACACAGTACACATACACAACATACCTACACACAGTACACATACACAACATACACACACAGTACACATACACAACATACCTACACAGTACACATACACAACATACCTACACACAGTAACAACATACACATACAACATACCTAAAACAGTCACATACACACATACCTACACAGTACACAACACAACATACCTACACAGTACATACACAACTACCACAGACACTACAAAGACATAACCTACCTACACACAGTAACACATACACACATACTACACAGTCACAGACAAACATACCTACAAAGTGCAACTTTTAACACACACAAACCTTACAACACGACAATCACAACAACAAAAGACACAGACACAAAGTACTAAGATCTTACACATAACTTTATACTACACCATAAACTGACGAATCTTCAAAGACCTTAAAAACCTTTTGATCCTATTACTAACAAAAGTAAGTGATAGCAAATAGCGGCTAGCGATGTGATCTTTGCACAACAATAGCTTTGCTTTATACTTTGTTAACAGAAGACTGGCGAAACTCTTCAAACACGACAAAAAAAATGTTCTCTTTACTAGATGCACGGACGAGATCACTAAACAACAAAAAAGAAAGAAGAAAAGAGTTGCTAGAGTGATCTTTACACTATATAGCTTTAGTATTATTTTTTGTTACCTTGAGAAGACTTACGAAATTCTTCAAACACGACTAAAAAAACACTTTGATACACGTACGAAATAACTAAGCAATAAAAAAAAGTAAAAAAAAAGTGCGTATGTGATATTTGTCTTTCCAATAGCTTTCATATTTTCTTTTGTTGACCCGAAGACTGGCGAAACTCTTCAAGTACGAATACAAAAATGCTCTCTTTACTAGATGCACATAAGAGATCAGGTAAAACAACAACAAAGAAAGAAGAAAAGAGTGTCTAGAGTAGTTATGTGATACATGTCTTTGGAATCGCTGTAGTATTTTCTTTTGTTAACCGAAGACTGACGAAATGCTTCCAACACGAATACAAAAAACACTATTTGATGCACGAGATAATTAAACAAGAAAGAAGAAAAGTAGTTATGTGATATAGGTCTTTGGAATCGCTGTAGTATTTTCTTTTGTTGACCGAAGACTTACGAAATGCTTCCAACACGAATACAAAAAACACTATTTGATGCACGAGATACTTAAACAACAATAAAAAAAGAAGAAAAGTGTAATAATAACATAATAATATTTATTCTCACCCGAAGGCATACAAGCAAAAAACAACGACATAATATATGGACGAAGGAATGAACTTAAGTGCTAAAACAAATAATTGATAATATGGGAAAAAGATAGTGGTTTGAGAGTGATGGGAAAATTTGAGGTTTTATAAATAAGTAAACATATATATGAACGGGATGTTAGTCTCACTTAATATATTGTAAAGTAAGCTTTTAATATTACAGTAACTAATAAAACTTAATAATATAATTATATCAATATTTTATAGTCACCCGGAGGCATCGAAACACACAACACCCACTAACAAGATTACTAGTACTAGCAAAGAATAATAAGTACTACTAATAGCATTTAGTAATTTCTTTTGTAATATGAAACCGACGAATCCCAAACACGAACAAAAAAAAAAAAAACAGAACACACAAACCCAACTAAAAACCAAAAGAAGGGAAGTTACTGTAATTTTACTAGCAAAAACAGACTAATTTACAGAAGGTTACGATCACACGAATAAAAAACATTTACCGTACAATATACAACAAAGAAAAATGCTATGTATATTTGTCTTTTGTTTAATATGAGAACACTGCGAAATTCTCCAAACACGAATACAAAGAAAAAGAAAAAAAACTACTATTTGAGACACGTACAAGATAACGCATTACTACTACGAAAAGAAAATGTGCAAGAAGTGATCAGTGAATTTGTCTTAGCCTCATCTTTAGTATTTTCTGATGTTTAATATGAGAAGTACTTACGAAATGCTTCCACCGATAAAAAACTCACTTGTACACTTACTACATAGAACAAAAAAAGAAGAAAGAGTCCAACTATCTGAACTTCTTACATAACTTTATTTTTTGTTGAGAAGACTGCGTTACAACAGATAATTGCCATTACTACCTACGAAAAGAAAATGTGGCAAGAGTGATCATGTGAATTTTGTCTTTAGCCTACAATAACTTTAGTATTTTCTGATGTTAATATGAGAAGACTTACGAAATGCTTCCAACACGAATAAAAAAAACTCAACTTGATACACGTACTACCTACCGATAAGAAAACAACAAAAAAGAAAGAAGAAAAGAGTGCCTAGACTGATTTTGTGATACTCTTCTTTACAATAACTTCAGTATTTTCTTTTGTTAATATGAGAAGACTTACGAAATTCTTCCAACACGAATAAAAAAAACCACACTTTGATACACGTACGAGATAACTAAACAACAGAAAAGAAAGAAGAAAAGAGTAATAGTAATTTTGATAAGTAAAGTTTTTTTTTTAATAGTAATGGTATTTGCTTTTGTTAATATGAGAAGACTGACGAAATTCTTCAAACACGGTTAACCCCTTGAGACCCAGAACGTAACTTCCATTGTAATTTGGGTGCCATTAGGCGATTTTTAGTGACTATAAGCAATATTTTATAGATATGACTTGTTTAGTATCCTTGTCGACTAGTTAATTTGGTATCTATATTCAGTTGCTTTTTCGTTATTCTATGGCTCGACAACATAAGATTTTATATAGCAAAGGAAAGATCTGGGCGTGAAGGGGTTAATTAATATGAGAAGATTTGCGAATTTCTTCAAATACGGTTAATAAAAACAACAACCTGATACAGCATACACATACGAGTTAACCCAAAACAATAACAAAAAAGAAAAGAAAAGAGTCCCTCGAGTGATCATGTGATATTTGTCTTGTCAATAAGATATAAAAGTCTTACCTTAAAGTAACACAGTCTTGCCACCTCGGAGATCCCACCCTAGACACACAACACGGGTGATCGAACACAGGTACACAACACTTCTATAGGTGCGCCATACAGCTGATTGGACGAATGCCTGTGGATTATTGGGCTTAGGTAATATGAGAGAAAGAGAAAGAGAGAAAGAATGCTATTACCTAATTCTACTACTACTATTGTTTCTACTACTACTACTACTACTAGTCAATAGGGAGTTTTAAAAGGAGGCTATACAGCTTTATGGATGGGAATGAAAGGTGGATGTTCTTACTACTATTACTACTACTGCCACTACTACTACTACTACTACTACTACTACTACTACTACTACTACTACTACTACTACTACTACTACTACTACTACTACTACTACTACTACTACTACTACTACTACTACTACTGCTTCTACTGCTATTACTACTTCTACCATTACTACTACTGCCACTACTACTGCCACTACTACTACTGCTTCTTTTTCTACTACTACTACTACTACTACTATACTACTACTACTACTACTACTACTACTACTACTACTACTACTCATCCACCCACAAAGTCATTACATCAAAAGGTTCTCCAGTAACATCATCCATCACGCTTGCGGCATTGGGTGACGAGAGAGAGAGAGAGAGAGAGAGAGAGAGAGAGAGAGAGAGAGAGAGAGAGAGAGAGAGAGAGAGAGAGAGAGAGAATGTTCATGATTATTTAAAAGAGTGTGAGACATATATACGTAACTTAGTGTCAGTGTTAGTAATAGTAGTAGCAGTAGTTGTTGTAGTGGTCGTTAGTAGTAGTAATATTAATAGTAGTAGTAGTAGAAGTAGTAGTAGTAGTAATAGTTGTAGTAGTAGTAATAGTTGTAGTAGTAATAATAGTTGTAGTAGTAGTAATAGTTGTAGTAGTAGTAGTAGTAGTAATAGTTGTAGTAGTAGTAATAGTTGTAGTAGTAGTAGTAGTTGTAATAGTAATAATAGTTGTAGTAGTAGTAATAGTTGTAGTAATAGTTGTAGTAGTAGTAATAGTTGTAGTAGTAGTTGTAATAGTAGTAATAGTTGTAGTAATAGTAGTAGTAGTAGTAATGGTTGTAGTAGTAGTAGTAGTAGTAACACATCAAAATTTTGTCTATAGCGAGAGAAAATTTGATTCGTAGCTATAATGACAGTTTTGTTGATGATGATGATGATGATGATGATGATGATGATGATGATGATGATGATGATGATGATGATGATAATGATGATGACGAGGCAAGTAGGTAGTGCGGGTTACACGGACCTCAGACCAGGAATGTATAAATTGCTGTGTTTACCAGGGGAAGGTTTAGCCTCTCTCTCTCTCTCTCTCTCTCTCTCT
>JACEEZ010009947.1:43569-143569 GCA_016584305.1 Chionoecetes opilio | reverse complement strand
ATAATGTCACAGGGTCTGTTCTTTTAGTATTTGTTTTATTACAGTCACGTGATGGTAAACAAAATTAGTATAAATGGTAATGTCAGAGGCTTTGTTAATAGTACATTTTATTATACAGTCACGTGATGGTAAAATAAATTAGTATAAATGGTAATGTCAGAGGCTTTGTTAATAGTACATTTTATTATACAGTCACGTGTAGGTAAAAACAATTAGTATAGATGGTAATGTCAGAGGCTTTGTTAATAGTACATTTTATTATACAGTCACATGATGGTATAAACAATTAGTATAAATGGTAATGTCAGAGGCTTTGTTAATAGTACATTTTATTATACAGTCACATGATGGTATAAACAATTAGTATAAATGGTAATGTCAGAGGCTTTGTTAATAGTACATTTTATTATACAGTCACGTGTAGGTAAAAACAATTAGTATAGATGGTAATGTCAGAGGCTTTGTTAATAGTACATTTTATTATACAGTCACGTGATGGTAAAAGCATTAGTATAGATGGTAATGTCAGAGGCTTTGTTAATAGTACATTTTATTATACAGTCACGTGATGGTAAAAGCATTAGTATAGATGGTAATGTCAGAGGCTTTGTTTATAGTACATTTTATTATACAGTCACATGATGGTAAAAACTCTCGTATTAGTAACTCTACATGTATTTTTTTGATCCCATGAACACCTGAATTTGTTGACTTAAAAGATCACAGTCTGAAGCCACAATGGTTTCGCAGATAACACTGATTATATAAGAAAACAAATAGCGTACTGTTTACATAACTATATACGAAAATAAATAGCGTACTGTTTACATAACTATATAAGAAAATGAATAGCGTACTGTTTACATAACTATATACGAAAATAAATAGCGTACTGTTTACATAACTATATAAGAAAATGAATAGCGTACTGTTTACATAACTATATACGAAAATAAATAGCGTACTGTTTACATAACTATATACGAAAATAAATAGCGTACTGTTTACATAACTATATACGAAAATAAATAGCGTACTGTTTACATAACTATATACGAAAATAAATAGCGTACTGTTTACATAACTATATAAGAAAATGAATGGCGTTGTAAGAGTACTATTTACATCAAAAGTTACCAACATATCAAGAGTTAGTATTACGTAAACTTAAGGATTACGGATACTTAAAACCAGGGGATGTAACACGATCTGACCTAAAGTCCTAAACGTTCTTTATCATATAACAAGACAAACAGGCGTCACTAAGTTCCCAGAAAAGAAAACGTGTGCCAGTATAATCCTGTCGCCTCTTTGTGTGTTCTTGTGTCGACCTTTAGTCACACAGAGGACTGACGACACACTCACACGCTGACAGGACATAATGAAGGTGGTGTGTCGATGAATCAGAGGAGGAGTACGAGATGCAGATGTTAACCCTTTCACACCCAGATCTTTCCTTTACTATATAAATTCGTCTGTTGTTAGCCATAAAATTACGAAATCTAAATTAATATACCAAATTAGTTAGTGGACAAGGATACTTAACAGGTCATATCTATAAAATATTGATTATATTCACTACAAATCGTCTTATGGTAGTCAAATGAAAATGAAAATTACGTTCTGGGACTCAAGGGGTTAATTAATGCCTAGCTCAGCCCGTCACATGTTGCTCACTGACGCAGAGGCATGAGTGGGAAGAGTTCAAAATAGGCAACCAAGTAATTATAGGAGTTTATGGAAGCTATTTTTGGATTTATTTATGGTTGAAATAAAGTTATGGTTAAAGTATGCTTATGGTTCAAGTTTATTTATGGATATTATGATGGAAGAAAGAATACCATGTCCTATCTAACCACAAGATATAAAGTCAGATAACAGTAACTATATAAATACCGTCAACAACACTATAGTCGCCACTACACTAATGTCGCCAGGTGACATATATTACGATTTCTAGCATCACTGCAGATATGTATGTGCCACTAAAGAGGCATGCACATTAGTTTATATTATGTACATGTCTTCAGTGGCACATACAAATCAGTAGTGATGCTAAAATTCGTAATATATGGCGCCTGGCGACATTAGTGCAGTGGCGACTATAGTGTTGTTTGACGGTACAGCTTCTATCTATACCAATGTAACCTAGCAATATATATAAAAAAGTATACCATATTAGATCTAACAACAGAATATACACTAGCCTAAATAGCAATAACTTCATGACTACAGCTAACTACCAACCCTAACTACCAACGACCAACCAACTACTATATAATACAACTATTTACTGTATAACTACCAACCTAAACTACTAACTAACAACACTCGTTAAAAAAAAGGTATGTTTGTGCGTACGATGTATATAACTTTTTTCATTCAATAGTTTATGTTACCGTCTACAACACTATAGTCGCCACTACACTAATGTCGCCAGGTGACATATATTACGAATTTTAGCATCACTACAGACTTGTAAGTGCCACTGAAGACACGAACCTAATATAAACTACTGTGCTTGCTTCTTCAGTGGCACATAAACATCTGTAGTGATGCTAAAACTCTTAATATATGGCACCTGGCGACATTAGTGCAGTGGCGACTATCGCTGAAAAGATCAGAAGGTGAAAAAGATCTTGGAGTGAGGGTGAGCCCAGACCTCCGACCTAGGAAACAATGTATTGAGGCCAGAAATAGAGCTAATAGAGTATTAGGTTTCATTACCAGAAGTGTTAAAAGTAGAAGTGCGGAAGTTATTCTAAAGCTTTATCTGGCTCTAGTCAGGCCTCACCTAGACTATGCGGTTCAGTTTTGGTCTCCATATTACAGGATGGATGTAGCCTTGTTAGAAACAGTGCAAAGAAGGATGACCAAAATGATACAAGGGATGCGTAACTTTAGTTATGAGAGGAGATTGAAGTTATTAAAATTACACTCACTCGAGAGACGCAGAGTAAGGGGCGATCTGATAGAAGTTTTTAAGTGGATAAAGGGATTTAATAAAGGAGAGGTAAGAAAAGTTCTGACGGCTTTTAACCAGGGTAGAACAAGAAGTAACGGATTCAAGCTGGAAAAGAGTAGATTTAGAAAGGAAATAGGGAAAAACTGGTTCACAAATAGGGTGGTGAATGAATGGAATGGTCTCAGTAGTAGACAGGTAGTTAGTGCTGAGTCATTGGGGAGCTTTAAAGGGGAGCTGGATAGGTTCATGGATGGGGATGAAAAGTGAATGTAGGCAGTGTTAGGTGACAGGAACTACCACGTGTAGGTCTCGCGGGCTCTTGTAGCTTCCTTAATTTCTTATGTTCTTATCTTCTTATGTAGTGTTATTGACGGTACAGCTTCTAACTATATGTACGTAACCTAGCAATATACGAAAATAATACCATATTATATCTAACAATAGAATATGGACTAGCCTAGATATCAATGACTTTTTATGACTATAGCTAACTACTAACACTTATAAGAGCAAAAAACGTATGGAATGTTTTTGCGTCCGATGTAACTATTTCTCATTCGGTTGTTTACGTTAGCCACTGTAAACAAAAAACGTATGGAATGTTTTTGCGTCCGATGTAACTATTTCTCATTCGATTGTTTATGTTAGCCACTGTAAACAAAAAACGTATGGAATGTTTTTGCGTCCGATGTAACTATTTCTCATTCGGTTGTTTATGTTAGCCACTGTAAACAAAAAAACCTTATGGAATATTTATGCGTACGATGTAACTATTTCTCATTCGGTTGTTTATGTTAGCCACTGTAAACAAACAAAGTATGGAATGTTTTTGCGTCCGATGTAACTATTTCTCATTCGATTGTTTATGTTAGCCACTGTAAACAAACAAAGTATGGAATGTTTTTGCGTCCGATGTAACTATTTCTCATTCGATTGTTTATGTTAGCCACTGTAAACAAAAAACGTATGGAATGTTTTTGCGTCCGATGTAACTATTTCTCATTCGATTGTTTATGTTAGCCACTGTAAACAAAAAACGTATGGAATGTTTTTGCGTCCGATGTAACTATTTCTCATTCGGTTGTTTATGTTAGCCACTGTAAACAAAAAAACCTTATGGAATATTTATGCGTACGATGTAACTATTTCTCATTCGGTTGTTTATGTTAGCCACTGTAAACAAAAAAAACTTATGGAATATTTATGCGTACGATGTAACTATTTCTCATTCGGTTGTTTATGTTAGCCACTGTAAACAAAAAACGTATGGAATGTTTTTGCGTCCGATGTAACTATTTCTCATTCGGTTGTTTATGTTAGCCACTGTAAACAAAAAACGTATGGAATGTTTTTGCGTCCGATGTAACTATTTCTCATTCGATTGTTTATGTTAGCCACTGTAAACAAAAAACGTATGAAATGTTTTTGCGTCCGATGTAACTATTTCTCATTCGATTGTTTATGTTAGCCACTGTAAACAAACAAAGTATGGAATGTTTGTGCGCAGGATGTAACTTTTTCTCATTCGGTTGTTTATGTTAGCCACTGTAAACAAAAAAAACTTATGGAATATTTATGCGTTCGATGTAACTATTTCTCATTCGGTTGTTTATGTTAGCCACTGTAAACAAAAAAACTTATGGAATATTTATGCGTACGATGTAACTATTTCTCATTCGGTTGTTTATGTTAGCCACTGTAAACAAAAAACGTATGGAATGTTTTTACGTCCGATGTAACTATTTCTCATTCGATTGTTTATGTTAGCCACTGTAAACAAAAAACGTATGGAATGTTTTTACGTCCGATGTAACTATTTCTCATTCGATTGTTTATGTTAGCCACTGTAAACAAAAAAAACGTATGGAATATTTATGCGTACGATGTAACTAATTCTCATTCGGTTGTTTATGTTAGCCACTGTAAACAAAAAAAACTTATGGAATATTTATGCGTACGATGTAACTTTTTCTCATTCGATTGTTTATGTTAGCCACTGTAAACAAAAAACGTATGGAATGTTTTTGCGTCCGATGTAACTATTTCTCATTCGGTTGTTTATGTTAGCCACTGTAAACAAAAAACGTATGGAATGTTTTTGCGTCCGATGTAACTATTTCTCATTCGATTGTTTATGTTAGCCACTGTAAACAAAAACCGTATGGAATGTTTTTGCGTTCGATGTAACTATTTCTCATTCGGTTGTTTATGTTAGCCACTGTAAACAAAAAAAACTTATGGAATATTTATGCGTACGATGTAACTATTTCTCATTCGGTTGTTTATGTTAGCCACTGTAAACAAAAAAAACTTATGGAATATTTATGCGTCCGATGTAACTATTTCTCATTCGGTTGTTTGTTAGCCACTGTAAACAAAAAAAACTTATGGAATATTTATGCGTACGATGTAACTTTTTCTCATTCGATTGTTTACGTTAGCGAAAGTAAAGTTGCCTCGTTAGTCTCACTCCTCTAGGTTTGTTGTGTCAGGTGTTTAGTTGTTGTTGTAGGAGATATTGTGTGCCTTGTTAAGCTATTCGTTTCATCCTGTGTTGGTTTCTTAACTTTCTATTGATTTTGTGATGTAATGCTTTGTGTGTGTGTGTGTGTGTGTGTGTGTGTGTGTGTGTGTGGAACGTGTCAAGGAGCGTTGCAGAGAGAGAGAGAGAGAGAGAGAGAGAGAGAGAGACAGACAGATATCCAAACCCATTTCTCTTATTTATCATATCAACCTTAATCATAGCCAAGAAATTTTGAACACCTAGAAAAAAAATGTATCATGATTAACCTATTTCGTCTTTAACATTTGTTTTTGTTTTTTTTATTTTGTTTTTTACTTATTAACTTCATTAACAAAAAGAACAATCAACAGTTTTTGGATGACCAGAGAAAATAAGAAGAAAGAAAAAGAAAGAAACTAATAAGATAGAATAAGAGAAGAAAACTAATTAAAGACCCAGACAGCAAGAAGAAACACGTCAGGGAGTGCCGTTAAAAAAGGCCAGACTCCCGACCCACAACTGAACTGAACTGAACTTATTAACTTACAATAAAAAAAATATTCCTCTTCATTCATATACATATCATTATAAATACCCAAAAAAGCGTAATTTATCTTAACTAAACTTAACTCAATAATTATAAAGTCTAATTCGCATTTAATTAACGATAAAATAAATGAAACTATATTTCTTATAACTATTCACAGAAAATAATATAATTCGATGGCAAATTTGTCTCCTTTCTAGATCGCCATGTATAAAAAAAAATTAAAATAAAAAATAAATAAAAAATGTTCCAGAAAAATATAAAAAGTAAACATTAAAAAAAAAAAAAATAATAATAATAATAATAAGTGGTAAAAAAAGGTAAAGGAAGGCAGGTTTTTCTTTTTTCCTCTTTTTTTTCTTCTTTCTTGCCAGTCAGCCAGTAAAAGGTCCTTCCACCCGTGCGTTGACATTTGTAAAGGTGGCGGAATGCGAGATCAATACACTGTTTTAGACTTAATAGTGCGATAGATACAGTAGTCTTTGGTATGTCTATTACTCTTGGCGGAATGGTCACAAGGACGTTTAGTGGTCCAGGTGTGAAGGGTGAGGGAGGGAGGGGAGGGAGGAGGAAGGGAGAGAGGGGAAGGTGTAGAGGGGAGAGAGAGGAAGGGGAAGTGTAGAGGGGAGAGAAGGAAGGTGTAGAGGGAGAGAGAGGGAAAGGGAAGGTGTTGAGGGGAGAGAGGAAGGTGTAGAGGGGAGAGAGGGAAAGGGGAAGTGTAGAGGGGAGAGAGAGGGAAAGGGAAGGTGTTGAGGGGAGAGAAGGGAGGTGTAGAGGGGAAGGGAAGGTGTTGAGGGGAGAGAAGGAAGGTGTAGAAGGGAGAGAGAGGAAGGGGAAGTGTAGAGGGGAGAGAGGGTTGGTGTAGAGGGAGAGAAGGGAGAGAAGGAAGGTGTAGAGGGGAGAGAAGGAAGGTGTTGAGGGGAGAGAAGGAAGGTGTAGAAGGGAGAGGAGAAAGGTGTAGAGGGGAGAGGAGGAAGGTGTAGAGGGGAGAGAAGGGAGGTGTAGAGGGGAGAGAAGGGAGGTGTAGAGGGGAGAGAAGGGAGGTGTAGAGGGGAGAGAAGGGAGGTGTAGAGGGGAGAGAAGGGAGATGTAGAGGGGAGAGAGGGTTGGTGTAGAGGGGAAGGGAAGGTGTAGAGGGGAGAGAAGGAAGGTGTAGAAGGGAGAGAAGGGAGGTGTAGAGGGGAGAGAGGGTTGGTGTAGAAGGGGAAAGGAAAGGTGTAGAGGGGGAGATAGAGGGGAGGGTTGGCCTGAGTGTTATGTCACGTTGGTCATACCTTCGTCACGGTGACAAGAGGGAGTCACTAACTATTACTGACCCAACCCTGTGTGACTGAAATGGCAGGTTCCTCTCACATAGTCAACGTTTCTACATCGCATTCTTAGTATTAGTTAAACCCCTTCACGCCCAGATCTTTCCTTTGCTATATAAAATCGTCTATTGTTAGCCATAAAACTACGAGAAATAGCTTAATCTACTAATTTAGCTACTAGACAAGGATACTAAACAGGTCATTATGTATAAAATATTGCTTATATTCACTAAAAATCGTCTAATGGTATCCGAATTACAATGAAAATTACGTTCTGGGTCTCAAGGGGTTAACTCTTCAAATGATATATCTAAAACAATAGTTCCTAACCTGGGGGGCGCGTATCCTTAGGGGGTCATGAGCCAAGAGAGAAAGAGAAGAACTGTATTTGAACCCCTTGAGACCCAGAACGTAATTTCCATTGTAATTTGGGTACCATTAGACGATTTTTAGTGCACATAAGCAATGTTTTATAGATAAGACCTGTTTAGTATCCTTGTCCACTAACTAATTTGGTATATTCCGTTGCTTTTCGTAATTTTATGGCTCGACAACAACATTTTTTATAGCAAAGGAAAGATCTGGGTGTGAAGGGGTTAACATGAAGCTCGCGAGGGTGCGCGAAGAAAGTCGGTACAGAGAAACAAGTGTGGCTGAAAAACTCTGCGGTGACGTCATGCCAGGTTTCACTAACTATGTAGACTTTCGTGCAATATGGATTTTTGTTTTGTTATTACTATTAGTATTGTTATTATCATCAGTATTATATTATTATCATTATCGTTATCATCATTATAATTGTTGACATCATTGTTTTTGTTATTATTATTTGTTATCGCCGTTATTGCTATTAACCCGTTCACACCCAGATCTTTCCTTTGCTATAAAAATTGTAAGTTGTCGAGCCATAAAATAACGAAAAGTGACTGAATACCAAATTAAAGTTAGTGGACAGAGATACTAAACAGGTCATAGCGATAAAATATTGCTTATATTAACTAAAAATCGTCTAATGGTACCCAAATTACAACGGAAATTACGTTCTGGGCATGAAGGTGTTAATACTAAAACTTCATAATCTAATTACTGCCGACACAAAGCCTGGCCTGCTGATATATATGGAAAGCAAGCAATAAGAGTCTTCCCATAAATGTGTGGTGACCCGAGTGCCGGACATTAACCCCTTCACGTCCAGATCATTCTATTAATATATAAAATAATCTGTTTTTAGCCATTACATTTCGAAAAGTACTTAATATACCAAATTAGTTAGTGGACAGAGATACTAAACAGGTCATAGCGATAAAATATTGCTTATATTAACTAAAAATCGTTTAATGGTAGCCAGAATACAATAGAAATTACGTTCTAGGCCTCAAGGGGTTAGATAATACACGGGAGTCATGAAATTGCCTACCGTATAAGTGAACATGTTGAACTAAATGAGTGTTGATTAAAAAAGGTGTTAACGGAATGTATAATGTCCTGAAATGTCTACCTTTATTCACCCTATAAGCTCTCTACGTCGAATACTGTGTGATAGGTAAGGGGAATGACATGACATCTGTAAAGGTTAGGTATCTACTTTATAATGCAGAATGGAAGGGCTACAGTAATATATAATTCCATGTATTAGTCTACTGGAAGAGCATTTTCCTCATGTTTGTCTACCTTTTTCTACCTTTCTTTCTACCTTTATTTATTTTTCTACCTTTTATTTATTTTTCTACCTGTGTTTAATTTTCTACCTTTTTCTACCCTTTTCTTTCCACCTTTATTTATTTTTCTACCTTTTTCTTTCTACCTTTATTTATTTTTCTACCTTTTTTACCTTTTTCTTTCTACCTTTATTATTTTTCTACCTTTTTCTACCTTTTCTTTCTACCTTTATTATTTTTCTACCTTTTTCTACCTTTTTTTTCTACCTTTATTTATTTTTCTACCTTTTTTCTACCTTTTCTTTCTTACCTTTATTTTCACTTTTTCTACCTTTTCTTTCTACATTATTTACCTTTTTCTTTCCACCTTTATTTATTTTTCTACCTTTTTCTACCTTTTCTTTCTACCTTTATTTATTTGTCTACCTTTTTCTACCTTTTTCTTTCTACCTTTATTTATTTTTCTACCTTTTTCTGTCTACCTTTATTTATTTTTCTACCTTTTTCTAACTTTTTCTTTCTACCTTTATTTATTTTTCTACCTTTTTCTTTCCACCTTTATTTATTTTTCTATCTTTTTCTACCTTTTTCTTTCTACCTTTATTTATTTGTCTACCTTTTTCTATCCTTTTCTTTCTACCTTTATTTATTTGTCTACCTTTTTTCTTTACTTTCTACCTTTATTTTATTTTTTCTACCTTTTTCTTTCTACCTTTATTTATTTTCTACCTTTTTCTACCCTTTTCTTTCTACCTTTATTTATTTTCTACCTTTTTCTACCCTTTTCTTTCTACCTTTATTTATTTTTCTACCTTTTTCTACCCTTTTCTTTCTACCTTTATTTATTTTTCTACCTTTTTCTTTTCACCTTTATTTATTTTTCTACCTTTTTCTACCTTTCTTTCTACCTTTATTTATTTTTCTACCTTTTTCTACCCTTTTCTTTCTACCTTTATTTATTTTTCTACCATTTTCTTTCTACCTTTATTTATTTTTCTACCTTTTTCTACCTTTTTCTTTCTACCTTTATTTATTTTTCTACCTTATTCTAACTTTTTCTTTCTACCTTTATCTATTTTTCTACCTTTATTGATTTTCTACCGTTTCCTACCTTTATGTCTACTTTATTCACCATATAAGTTCTCTCCATAGCAAACTGTGTGTTATATATAGGTTAAGGGAATGTCATAAGTAAAGGCCATGTATCTCTAGAAGGGAGGGAGGGAAGGGCGAGGCAAGGAAAGGGTGTGTGTTATATATCAAGAATGACCTCGGCCGTTTCTGCTCCAGAGTCTAGTCTTGTCAGTGTGTTATTGAACGTGAGAGTGACAGGACGTGCGTGCGCTGCCTCGTGTGCTTTACTGTGTTAGATCTCGCTCCTTACGTCTCCCTTTAAATAGGAATAATAGATGAAAGAACTCTATTATACGTACTATCATGTGGTTTTTTCGTGTGTGTGTGTGTGTGTTGTGGTGTTTGGATATTGTGAAGTGCTGTGTGTGTGTGTGTCATTGTACACCATGTGATGTAGTTCCCTTTATTATTTAGAGAATTTCAATGACGTATATCTCTTGCTGTATCGAGTTTTGAGATTTAATGATAGCTATCCAAACGCTATATATATAAAGGGACGAAATAATGCTATCTATATACACGTGTCATACTCCCTCCAATAACACGTCCCCAAATATAGCTCGGAGGAACCTTGCAATAACACACCATTGATTTCCGTTGATGGCCCCGAGCTGTTTTTTACGGATATTATCAAGGCCCGTGCATCAAAACACCAGAATTCATAACTTTACTGAGGGAGAAGCGAGGTTACGGGACGCTATTTAAAGGTTATTGACCACGTAACACAGTGGCGTAGAGGTATACTCGCCACACGTTAAGTTGGCGAAAATGGGGTCCCTTCACTCCCCCTTCCGAACGCACGGGATTGGCTGAGGTGTTGGGTGTTGGGGCTTTAGGGCGGAGATTGGAGTAAGGCATTCTCACCCAACACCCAACACCTCAGCCAATCCCGTGCGTTCGGAAGGGGGGAGTGAAGGGGCCCTATTTTCGCCAACTTAACGTGCGGCGAGTATCGGTATCTATCAAGGGGGGTGCAAAGCTGAGTATGGGGAGCACTAGGCAAACGCAGGGGTATTCTGATGCCACATAGAAGGGTATTATAAGGGCATATTCTAAGATAAGTGGTGGGTAGTAAGCATTAGGCAGCCATGGCCAGTGAGGGAGGCACCTGGGAGGCCACCAGATTCTCTTGGGGGATGCACGTGGCCCCCCATGCACCCCCCTTAGCTACGCCAGTGACGTATCATTTTCTTTAATTCATGAATGTTGATTTAGTGGGTCTAGGTGCGAAAAGAGAGAAAGAGTAAGTGAGAGAATTTACAATTGGTCTTTTACGGAAAATTTACTAAATTCGCACAGCTGCAAAGAGACAGATAATTTTTTTTTCATTCGTCTAGACAGGTGCAAAAAAAAAGAAGAGAGGAGAGAGAGAGAGAGAGAGAGAGAGAGAGAGAGAGAGAAGTTATAATTGGTATAGTCTATAGACAGGTGCAAAGAGAGAGGAGAGAGTATAAATAACCCAGGCGCTGGAGCCAAGTACTTAACTTGTCTTGATAATATGACTTAAATGACTGACATTGTATGATCACTTTCACTCATCATCATCATCATCATCATCATCATGCAAACACGAAAAGGAACACACGAACTGGAGAGAGTTAAAAAAAACAAAAACAGAAGAGAAGTAAAAATAGAGAAAAAAGATAATTGTTAGGTATGGTTAAGTGTATAATTATCCTTTTTTTTTTTCTTTTCTCTCTCTCTCTCTCTCTCTTCTCTCTCTCTCTCTCTCTCTCTCTCTCTCTCTCTCTCCTCTCTCTCTCTTCTCTCCTCTCTCTCTCTCTCTCTCTCTCTCTCTCTCTCTCTCTCTCTCTCTCCTCTCTCTCTCTCTCTCTCTCTCTCTCTCTCTCTCTCTCTCTCTCTCTCTCTCTCTCTCTCTCTTTTTCTCTCTCTCAAGGACATAAGTTCAAATGCTAATCACAACAACAACAACAAACACCTCTTTTCTTTATAGTAAATTTATAATCACACTTTTTAAACTTGACTTCCGCATCTGGGTTAATCAACAAGTCATTTTCCTTAACCCAACATTATTCTTTTAACTTACCAACCACACTCTCTAGAAAAAAATGGTAGGAAAAGGGTAGAAAAAGGGTATTTGTAGTGATGAAATACTGCTACCCTTTTTCTACCCTTACAAATATACCCTTTTGGATGGACGCAAATATACCCTTTTGCAACCCTCTCGTCTAAAAAGGGTAGATAAAGGGTAGATGAAGGGTATAATCGGCAGCATCTACCCTCCAGCCTGGACATAGGGTTTAAAAAGGGTAGTGATGGTGCGATGTAACAATTTGACCCTTAATATACCCCTTATTTCTGAGAGTGTACTATGTAAACTCTTGCCGTCCTTTTTGTATACGTTAAATCTTCAAAAATACCTGAACCCCTTGAGGCCCAGAACGTAATTTTTATTGTAATTTGGGTACCATTAGACGTTTTTTTTAGTGACTATAAGCAATATTTTATAGATATGACCTGTTTAGTATCCTTGACCACTAACTAATTTGGTATATTCAGGTACTTTTTTCAATTTGATGGCTCGACAACATACATTTTTATATAGCAAAGGAAAGATCTGGGCGTGAAGGGGTTAAATACCTTCACGCCCAGATCTTACCTTCATCTACCTAATCTTACCTTTGCTATATAAAATAATCTTGTTAGCCATAGAATTACGATAAGTAACTAAACATACCAAATTAGTTCTACAAGGATATACTAAACAGGTCATATCTATAAAATATTGCTTACATTCATTAAAAATCGTCTAATGGTAGTACCTAAATTACAATGGAAATTACGTTCTGGGCCTCAAGGGGTCAATACTTCAAACTGGAAAAGGTAGATTTAAAAAAGAAATAAGGAAAAACTGGTTATCAAATAGGGTGGTAAATGAATGGAATGGACTCAGTCGTCAGATGGTCAGTGCGGAGTCATTAGGGAGCTTTAAAAGGAGGCTGGATAAATTAATGGATGGGGATGATTTGATTGATTGATTCAATGCCTAAAAAGGGGAATGTGCCAGACATCAGAGGTCATATGGCACTATGGCAAAGCATATCAAGGGTCAGGGTTAAAGAATAATAGTGAAGCGATAAGGGAAGGGGAAAGAACGGAATGTTACAGCAGGATGGTTAGATCAGATGTAGGATGTGGATTTGTTGGAGGAAGGAGGTTAAATTTTCCAGGGAGAAGGAGGGGGATTCCGGGAGAATGTCCGCAAGACAGGGAGGTCGGGAAAGGGAGGACAAATGAGGGAAGGAACTGGAACGGGCAGGAGTGAGATGGGGGCAGGATATTAGGACATGTTGGACGGTGAGAGGAACTTGGATGAGGATGAAAGGTGGATGTAGGTAGTGTTAAGTAACAGGAACTACCACGTGTAGGTCTCACGGCCTCTTGTAGCTTTCTTATTTTCTTATTTTCTTATGTTCTTCTTATATACTCTAACAGCAGGGAATGGAGGGAGTATCGTACGTAGGTCATACCCAAGGATAAACCTCTCTATATTATCCTTGGTTACACCCTTGATCCTATCTGCGTCTGTCCACCCTTGTACCTGACCTTATTAACCCCTTGAGGCCCAGAACGTAATTTCCATTGTAATTTGGGTGCCATTAGGCGATTTTTAGTGAATATAAGCAATATTTTATAGATATGACCTGTTTAGTATCCTTTCGACTAACTAATTTGGTATACTAAGTTACTTTTCGTAATTTCATGGCTAACAACAGACGATTTATTATAGCAAAGGAAAGATCTGGGTGTGAAGGGGTTAACAATAAGAGTGCGACAGTGCAAAGGTATTTCCTCCTTGCACCAGGTATGCGAAGCTAGCGTGCTCTCAGTATGACCCTTCCTCCTTCTCCTTCTCCTTCTCCTCCTCCTCCTCCTCCTCCTGTTTTTTATTCTCTTCCTCCTCCTGCCATTTTTCTTCCTCCTCCACCTGCTTTTTCTCTTCCTCCTCTTCCACCTCCTGCTTTTTATCCTCCTCCTCGTCCTCCTCCTCGTCCTCTTCCCCCTACTCCTACTCAACCTTCAACTTTGCTATTCTTTTGTCTCCAACTTGTAGCAACTATAGTGGTAGCAAGTAGTCACACAGGCAGCTCCGTTTGGCCTAGGGCTGTTGCTGTCTGTTCTTACTTTGTATTCCTTTGTATTCCTACTCCTTTTCCTGCCATTCCTTTCCCTATCACTGTTGCTGTTTGTGCTACCTTTACATTCCTTTGTATTTGTATTCCTCCTTCTCCTCCTCCTCCCATTCCTATTCATATCACTACTATTAATACGTAAGAGAGAGAGAGACAGAGAGAGAGAGAGAGAGAGAGATAGAGAGACAGAGACAGAGACAGGAATGGAATTAGGATAGGAAGACATACATATACATAAAACAATCAATGGAAGATAAGAGGGACACAAGCTAAAGGACTCATACAGGTAAATTCCAGTAATGTAGCAGAGTTCTTTGCCCCCACAGACCTTACCTTAGAGCTTGTGTGGCTGGGAACTTGGGTCGGCGCAGGAAACTTAACACTAACACATGGTTACAGCCGGGAAAGAAAAAGTCATGAATAAACTACCTCAATAGCCTACACAAACACGTAGTCGTAAGGCAAGACAGAGCTGTGTTTGCTCCAACTTTCCCTTTAACTAACACACACACACACATACACACACACACACACACACACACACACACACACACCACGCCATGACCATATGGTGTGGCGCCATTACCGCCACGATGGTCAAGTTGATAGGGTGATGGCCTGCCTTTCTCTGGTAGCCGGTTCGAATCCTCACTGCTCCAGGGGATTTTCCACTGACAAATTCGGGCAGTTACCGTCCCCCTTGAGCAAGGGGATGGGGTGTGTGTAGTGTGTGAGGTTCCAACATTACTCAAAGATCGGTAATAATGAGTTGCAAACTCGCACCGGGAGGGTGAAACTGGCGATCGCGAGTCCGACTCGCGTGGACAAAGAGTCCATGGGTGAATAACTCTCTCTCTCTCTCTCTCTCTCTCTCTCTCTCTCTCTCTCTCTCTCTCTCTCTCTCTCTCTCTCTCTCTCTCTCTCTCTCTCTTACTCTCTCTCTCACACACACAGACACAATTATGTGTCTGGTATGTAAATGACATAAAGATAACATTAGAGCAAATTTGTGTGGTAAGACAAAGTGTGTGTACAGTTTTCCCGGCAAAGCAAGGGACCAGTGAACCATACTCATGAAAGAAAGTATGTGTGCTAAAAAACATAATACAGTTAAATAATAATAATGATAAAATAATGATAAATAATGATAAATAATGATGAAAATGATGATAAATAATGATGAAAATGATGATAAATAATGATGAAATTATGATAAATAATGATGAAAATGATGATAAATAATGATGAAAATGATGATAAATAATGATGAATATGATGATAAATAATGATGAAAATGATGATAAATAATGATGAAAATGATGATAAATAATGATGAAAATTATAAATAATGATAAATAATGATGAAAATTATGATAAATAATGATGAAAATGATGATAAATAATGATGAAAATGATGATAAATAATAATGAAAATTATAAATAATGATAAATAATGATGAAAATGATGATAAATAATGATGAAAATGATGATAAATAATAATGATAAATAATGATGAAAATAATGATGAAAATGATGATAAATAATGGTATAATAATGATAAATAATAATGATATATAAATAATTGAAACAGTATTAAAAGATGAGACATAACGAGGTTGACTATCCTGTGAAAATACAAGGTTAAAACCATTACATAAGAACGCACACATACACACGCACGCTCATTCACCTAATAAAGTAATCACACGCAGGCACACACAGACACACGCACGCACGCAATATTGGACCTTTCTCTAATTACCTTTTAGTTCGCGTGAGTGGTAATGAACTGTGAACATGAGAAATATTCACATGGTGACCAAAAACTCATGACACAGTAAAAAGGTCAGACTGGTTTTTTGGAGGAGAGGGCGGCGTACCTTAAAGCAAGATGGTCCTGTCTTCCCCGGCCTTGAGACAGGTGTGTGCATGTGTGTGTGTGTGTGTATGTTTGTGTGTGTGTGTGTGTGTGTTTGTGTGTGTATTCATCTAGTTGTATTTTACAGGGCCAGAGCAACGCTCGTGTGGCCCCGTCTCCATATCAACTTATTTTTTTTTTATCATTCATCCTTAGTGCTTAGTTTTGGCCGAAGCCACCACCCCGGGAGGGGGGTCACAAACCCCCGGCTAACACCCGGTACCCATTCACTGCTGGGTGGACAGGGGCTGGGGTTTTAAGGAAACAGCCCATATGTTTCCGCTCCGCCCGGGGATCGAACCCGGGACTTCTCGGTTGTGAACCGAGCGTGCTACCCCTACACTACGGAGTACCCGTGTGTGTGTGTGTGTATGTGTGTGTGTGTGTGTGTGTGTATTATTGACGCATATTTTTCTTGTTATTGTTAGTAGTAGTAGCAGTAGTATTAATAGTAGTAGTAGCAATAGTATTGGTAGAACAAGCAGCAGTAGTATTGATTGCTAGCAGCAGGCCCGCAGACTTTAATATTTTTTTTTTTTTTTTGGGGGGGCCATACTTTTTTATACTTTTCCTTTCCGTATATTCCTACTAGAAAGTCTTTCTACTCGACTAGTATGTTTTTACTAAAATTTCTACTGGAATGACTGAATGTAGCAGAATAGCATATAGAATCAAATCATGTGTCATGAGAATGTAGTAAATCTGGCTAGAATATTTTCGTATGTTTTGCCTCGTGTGTAGGCAAACCATATACACTTCTAAGTAAAAATAATTTCTGGGGGGCTAATGATTTTCTTGGGGGGACACACAGCCTCCCCGTGTAGAAGTAGTAGCAGTACAAGTCTATGGTAGCGCTGGCAGTACCAACACCAACAGTAGGAGAAGACAGGTTTTCCTCACCTCTCACCCCCAACTAAACACCCTCCTCCAGGCTCCACTACCCTCTCTCAGCACCCTTGTCCTCTCTCCCTCACAGGGGTGGCTGGGGCGGGCCAACATGGGAGCAAGCACCTCCGGCCTGCGTAAATTTTGGCTTCTGCTTTGGAAAAATTGGATCCTACAGCGACGGAGGAAGGTAGAGAGAGAGAGAGAGAGAGAGAGAGAGAGAGAGACCTTACTTTTATTTATCACATCACTTCCTTAATCATGACCAGGAAATTTTGAACACCTAGAAAAAAAGTATCAATAAAAATATTTCGTCGAGAGAGAGAGAGAGAGAGAGAGAGAGAGAGAGAGAGAGAGAGAGAGAGAGAGAGAGAGAGAGAGAGAGAGAGAGAGAGAGAGAGAGAGAGAGAGAGAGAGAGAGAGAGAGAGAAAGGGATGATAATGGTGTTTTCGAGAGGTAAAAGGAAGATAAATACAAAGGAAGGAGTAAAAAGAACTGCACATGTGTTTATGCAAAGGTGCAAGCCATTCACCTCTGCATGCATACGTATACACTCGTCTCTTCCTCTTCCTCCTCCTTCTACACATCTTCCTTCTTTTGCCTCCTACACATCTTCCTTCTTATTCCCTCCTTCTATACATCTTCCTTCTTCTTCCTCCTTCTACTCGTCTTCCTTCTTATTCCTTCCTTCTACTCGTCTTCCTACTTCTTCCTTCCTTCTACACATCTTCCTTCTTCTACTCGTCTTCCTTCTTCTTCCTTCTTCTACTCGTCTTCCTTCTTAGTCCTTCTTCTACTCGTCTTCCTTCTTATTCCTTCTTCTACTCGTCTTCCTTCTTAGTTCCTTCTTCTACTCGTCTTCCTTCTTATTCCTTCTTCTACTCGTCTTCCTTCTTATTCCTTCTTCTACTCGTCTTCCTTCTTAGTCCTTCTTCTACTCGTCTTCCTTCTTAGTCCTTCTTCTACTCGTCTTCCTTCTTATTCCTTCTTCTACTCGTCTTCCTTCTTCCTTCTTCTACTCGTCTTCCTTCTTATTCCTTCTTCTACTCGTCTTCCTTCTTATTCCTTCTTCTACTCGTCTTCCTTCTTATTCCTTCTTCTACTCGTCTTCCTTCTTATTCCTTCTTCTACTCGTCTTCCTTCTTCTTCCTTCTTCTACTCTCTTCCTTCTTCCTTCTTCTACTCGTTCTCTCCTTCTTATCGTCTTCCTTCTTACTCTTCTCTTCCTTCTTATTCCTTCTTCTACTCGTCTTCCTTCTTATTCCTTCCTTCTACTCGTCTTCCCCTACTCTTCCTTCTTACTCCTTCCTTCTTCTCTCGTCTTCCTTCTATCCTTCTTCTACTCGTCTTCCTTCTTAGTCCTTCTTCTACTCGTCTTCCTTCTTAGTCCTTCTTCTACTCGTCTTCCTTCTTAGTCCTTCTTCTACTCGTCTTCCTTCTTATTCCTTCTTCTACTCGTCTTCCTTCTTATCCTTCTTCTACTCGTCTTCCTTCTTAGTCCTTCTTCTACTCGTCTTCCTTCTTATTCCTCCTTCTACTCGTCTTCCTTCTTATTCCTTCCTTCTACTCGTCTTCCTACTTCTTCCTTCCTTCTACACATCTTCCTTCTTCTACTCGTCTTCCTACTTCTTCACTCTCTTCTATTCTTCCTTCTTCTTTCCTTCTTCTACTCGTCTTCCTTCTTTCCTTTCTACTCGTCTTCCTTCTTAGTCCTTCTTCTACTCGTCTTCCTTCTTAGTCCTTCTTCTACTCGTCTTCCTTCTTATTCCTCTTCTACTCGTCTTCCTTCTTTTCCTTCTTCTACTCTCTTCCTTCTACTTCTCCTTCTTTTCTCTTCTTCGTCTTCCTTCTATCCTTCTACTCGTCTTCCTTCTTATTCCTCCTTCTACTCGTCTTCCTTCTTCTTCCTTCCTTCTACTCGTCTTCCTACTTCTTCCTTCCTTCTACTCGTCTTCCTCTCTTCTTACGCTCCTTCTATCCTTCTTCTACTCTTCCTTCTTCTACTCGTCTTCCTTCTTCTCCTTCTTCTACTCGTCTTCCTTCTTCTTCCTTCTTCTACTCTCTTCCTTCTCTTCTCCTCTTCTACTCGTCTTCCTTCTTATTCCTTCCTTCTACTCGTCTTCCTTCTTCTTCCTTCCTTCTACCTCTTCCTTCTTCCTTCTTCTACTCTCTCCTTCTTCTTCCTCTCTTCTCTCTCTTCCTTCTTTCCTTCCTTCTACTCGTCTTCCTTCTTATCCTTCCTTCTACTCTTCTTCCTTCTTCTTCCTCCTTCTACTCGTCTTCCTTCTTTTCCTCCTTCTCTCGTCTTCCTTCTTTCTTCACATTCTTCCTCTCTCTTCCTCCTTCTACTCGTCTTCCTATCTTCTTCCTTCCTTCTACACATCTTCCTCCTTTCTACTTCTTCCTACTTCTTCCTCTTCTACTCGTCTTTTCCTACTTTCTTCCTTTCCTTCTCTACACATCTTCCTCTCTTCCTCCTTCTACTCGTCTTCCTACTTCTTCCTTCCTTCTACACATCTTCCTTCTTCTTCCTCCTTCTACTCGTCTTCCTACTTCTTCCTTCCTTCTACACATCTTCCTTCTTCTTCCTCCTTCTACTCGTCTTCCTACTTCTTCCTTCTTCTTCCTCCTTCTACTCCTTCCTTCTTACCTTCTTCTACTCTCTTCCTCCTCTTCCTCCTTCTACTCGTCTTCCTACTTCTTCCTTCCTTTCTACACATCTTCCTTCTTCTTCCTCCTTCTACTCGTCTTCCTACTTCTTCCTTCCTTCTACACATCTTCCTTCTTCTTCCTCCTTCTACTCGTCTTCCTTCTTATTCCTTCTTCTACTCGTCTTCCTCCTCTTCCTCCTTCTACTCGTCTTCCTACTTCTTCCTTCCTTCTACACATCTTCCTTCTTCTTCCTCCTTCTACTCGTTTTCCTACTTCTTCCTTCCTTCTACACATCTTCCTTCCTTCTACACATCTTCCTTCTTCTTCCTCCTTCTACTCGTCTTCCTACTTTTTCCTCCTTCTACTCGTCTTCCTTCTTATTCCTTCTTCTACTCGTCTTCCTACTTCTTCCTTCCTTCTACACATCTTCCTTCTTCTACTCGTCTTCCTTCTTATTCCTTCTTCTACACATCTTCCTTCTTCTTCCTCCTTCTACTCGTCTTCCTACTTCTTCCTCCTTCTATATATACACATTTTTCTACTTCTTCCTCCTACACATCTCCCTACTTCTTCCTCCTAATACTTGTCTTCCTCACTCTTCCTAGTATCGTTTTAGCATCTTCCTAGTATATTTAGAAAGCTAGTATCTTTCTTTATATCTGTCCTCAGGGGATGATTGAATGTTCTGGTTTTTCTTGTTTTAGGGGGGGTTTTGCTTGCCGTGTGTGTGTGTGTGTGTGTGTGTGTGTGTGTGTGTGTGTGTGTGTGTGTGTGTGTGTGTGTGTCCCCTCTCACAGTGCATTCGTCCCTATTTCCCCTTCAAAAATTATATAAAAAAAAAACCCTCCTCATTATTGCCTCTTCCCATGTCCCCCCCCCCCCCTTCTACTTTCTCCTTCCCCTGTTCCTCCCTTGCGATATCCCCCTCCCCTGTCTCCCCTTTCTCTTTCCCTCGTTCGTCCCTACTTCCCCTTCATAAAATATATAAAAAAAACCTCCCCCATTATTGCCCCTTTCTTATGCCCCCTCCCCCCCCCTCTACTGTCTCCTTCCCTTGTTCCTACTCACGATATGTCCCCTCCCCTGTCTCCACTTTCCTTCGTTCTTCCCTATTTCCCCTTCAAAGCCCCCCCCCCCCTCTATTATTACCCCTTCCTTATGCCCCCTTCCCCTTCCCCTTCCACTGCCCCCTTCCCTTGTTCCCCCTCACAATGTCCCCTCCCCTATGTCCCCCTTCCCTCGTTCCCTTCACTATGACACGTAGCATCAATAACATCAACCGCTATGTGCTCTATTGATTAATAAATGACACACATTATAAAACGTGTCATTATCGTTTACAAATGACACACATTATAAAACGTTGTCATTATCGATTACAAATGATACACATTATAAAACATTGTCATTATTGTTTGTCATGTACATACGTTCTTAGTGTGTCAATAGATAAGTCATCATTATTCTATTTATCTATCTGACAAGAAATTTGGGTCCGTTGTCGCGATAAATTTGTCCAAGTCGCGTGGCAAGTCGATACTGTGCATGCGTTTATAGTGTATGTCTGCCTGTCTCGCTTTCTGTCTATCTGTATACTATCTATATCTGTCTTTCCAGCTTTCTATCTATGTATTTCTATCTTCTCTGTCTGTATCTGTCTATTTGTTAGTTTCTGTCTTTTTGTATGTCTGCCTGTCTCGCCTTCTGTCTATCTATATATCTATCTGTCTTTGAAGCTTTCTATCTATGTATTTCTATCTCCCCTGTGTCCAGAGCTGGGCACTAAATACATTAAATGTATTTAAATACTAAATACTAAATACATGGGAGAAATGTATTTAAATACTAAATACTAAATAATGGAGAAATGTATTTAAATACTAAATACTTAAACTGGGATAATTGTATTTAAATACTAAATTACTAAATACATGGGAGGAAAGTATTTAACATACTAATACTAAATACATGGAGAAGTGTATTAAATACTAAATACTAAATACATGGGGAAATGTTTAACACTAAATAAATACATTTACAGCCATTAAATACTAAATACATCAAACTGTATTTAATTGCATTTGTAAATACATTTTAAATACACACAAATTTAAACATGTCCGAAAAAAATGGATTTCCTTAGATTTTGCGTTTCCTTAGAAATTTCCTTCTCAGGCCAAAATTTCCTTAAAATAAGGAAATTTCCTTGCTGTAACACTGTTCACTGTAACATCGGGATTGTCAAATAGTGGGTCGGGTTTATGGCCACATTAACTTACAAAAAAGTATTTACTTCTTATATAATGAGTACTTAAATACAATGTATTTAAATACTAATAAAAGTATTTAAATACTGTATTTAAATACATGACAACCAATGTATTTATAAATAAATTTATAAATACACAAATGTATTTAAATACGTATTTAAATACAAATGTATTTAAATACTGCCCAGCTCTGCCTGTGTGTCTGTCTATTTGTTACTTTCTGTATTTTTGTATGTCTGCCTGTCTCGCCTTCTGCCTATCTGTCTATCTATCTGTCTTTCCAGCTTTCTATCTATGTATTTCTATCTTCTCTGTCTGTCTGTCTGTCTGTGTCTATCTATGTGTTAGTTTCTATCTTTTTCTATGTCTTCATGTATCAGTTCTCATTTGTGTGTCATTTGTTTACTGTCTGATAGGCCCGTACCGAGAGTCATGCAGAAGGTTGTGCGACGACCTTCATCATGACTCTCGGTACGGGCCAGAGTGTGTGTCTGTGTAGTTTGTTAAATGTCTGCGTTTCCTGGATTTTGTCAATACAGATCGTTTTGTCTTCTTTTGTCTAATACTTTTGTCTTCTTTTATATAATACTGTTGTCTTCCCCTCAACAGATCCAGACCGTGTTGGAGGTCGTGGTGCCCGTAGTATTCTGTATCCTGTTGGTGGTGATACGCGACCTCGCTCCCTACGGCGTGTTCCCCAACGCCACCCACTACACGCCCTTCACCATCTCCAGCCTCCCCGCCAACCTCACGTAAGGAAGGGCTGAGGGCTGAGGCTGTCTGTCATTATATGTCATTATATCTTGCCCTTGTATATTCATGGGAAGATTGAGGCGCAGTTATTGGTCTGGCCTTGTAATGTACCGAGTTAGTGTGAAGAATGCCGCGAGGTATAGATTGAGAAAGCCTGAAAGGGGTGCCTCAGGGTTCACTGTTAACGCCTTCACGCCCAAATCTTTCCTTTCCTATAATAAATTGTCGGTTGTCGAGCCATAATATTACGAAAAGTCGCTTAATATATCAAATTAGTTAGTGGACAAGGATACTAAGCAGGTCATATCTATAAAATATTGCTTATATTCACTAAAAATCGTCTAATGGTAGTCAAAATTACAATGAAATTACGTTCTGGGTCTCAAGGGGTTAAGAAAGTGGGGTGCCTCAAGGTTCACTGTTAGGACCGATACTGTTTTTAGTGGTTTTTCTTCAAGTTTTTGTTATGCTACTGGGTTTTTTTTTTTATATAATATTCTTTTTTGATCATTTTATATATGGTTTTGTAATGTGCTGAGTTGTGTGAGAATTCCGCGAGGTAAAGATTGAGAAAGTGGGGTGCCTCAAGGTTCAGTGTTCGGACCGATACTGTTTTTAGTGATATTTTCTCTAGTTTTTGTTATTCTACTGGGTTTTTTTATTTTAATATATGTTTTTTATAATTTTATATATGTTTTTGTAATATACCGAGTTAGTGTGAAGAATGCCGCGAGGTCAAGATTGAGAAAGTGGTGCCTCAAGGTTCAGTGTTCGGACCGATACTGTTTTCTAGTGTTATTTTTCTTCTAGTTTTTATTATTCTACTGGTTTTTTTTTGTATTATTACGTGGCACGTGTATGGTCAAAAGTTGGGTAAAAATTTAGTTTTTGACTTGCAAGATTGTCAGACAGTTCGATTTTTTTTCGCATAATATGTGATGCTTTTCCAAATGGAGGTAGTTTTTTTCTGTGCAAACCTCAAAAAAGTGTGTTTTTTGTAATTCGAAAAAGTGAGACAAATTTCAAAAAATACACTTTTTAGACGTTTTGACGGGGAAAAAAACGACCAAAAAACGCTCCATTTGTAAAAGCATGAAATAATATTCTAATCAAACCATTAAACTAACCTAAACTAACCTAAACTAACCCTCAAACTAATCTAATCTAACCCTCAAACTAACCTAATCAAGCCTATGAAAAATTTGCTGCTTTTTCAGGCCTAACCAGTAGGGTACGCCGTATAACAAAAACTCTTTTTCTCAACTTTGGCATGCCAATTCCCTATGTAAAATGGAATTGTAAGACGATTTTATCTTTTTCCATTTTTGCATTTGAGCAATTCTTACTATGCAAAATCGCACTTTTATATTGCACCCTTATCGAATAATGCTTAAATGAGTACGCAGTGTCCGGTTGGTCCTGTGTATTGCATCATGCACCAATATGAGTTCCAAATGACTAGCGTGGTAAGCTCTTTCTGATCAGTTGGTTCATCAGGCACTACATCACAGTGTCACAGCCTCTACGTTGGCCTAGAACGTGTCCATCATGTCCTTCTTAGACCTGAAGCAGGGCATGGTCTCCCGGTGGTGGGCCCGAGCCCGGATGAACCCGTCTCTGGCCTGCTGCCCCACCACTGCTGCCGCAGCCTCTGTCACCTGCTTCACGACTCTTTCGGTGCTCTGAGTGTGGATAGAGAACTCCGGAACCTCGTACGGCTTGACCAGGATCTCCTGGATCTGATCCCCGGACAGTGAACAGGTGAATGCCGGCTCGTGCACCTGGCCAGGCTGCCAGCTGATCAGTGTCTGCAAGCTGGTGGCTGACAAGTTCAGCTTGGGTGTGATGCGAGGTCTTACATTGGTGTCCCCATACTCCTCGCCAGCCCTCAGCTTCAAAATCTGGGTCACGGCGAACCTGCGGTCGTCCTCACTCTGACTCGCCATCAGCGAGAGGAGGACACATTCTGAGTGTGCGAACCATGCTCCTGTCCGCACGTAGAAGGTCACAGCTGTTTGGACCTTCTTGGGCTGCGACCTCATCACTGAGCTGCGTGAGGATGTGCTTGGGGCCGTCCTCTAGGTAGTCTATGGTGAACCTTGATGTCGTAGTAGAGTTTGAAGTACACCTGCAGGCAGTGGCGAACCCAGGAAATTGAAAAGGGGGGGGGGGGGCCAATATATATATATATAATAAATATATATTTCTTGTTATTTTTTCCTTGCAAAAGGGGGGGGGCATGGCGTCATGCCCCCCCCCCCCCCCCCCCCCCCCCCCCTCGGTACGCCACTGAACGGGACCATGAAACGATCGCTAGTTTTCCGCTAGTTTTTTTTTTTACCCTTGTTAGGAGGCCTCATATCTTCCCTTTCTGCCTTCCATCACGGTGACCCTCGATGTTAGGTGGCCAGCAAGAGTAAGTACGTGTGTGTCATTGTCTATGCAAGCCACAGTAAGTCTGTAGAGTCAGGGGATAAAGAGTGAAATAAGGGTTGTTTACATCGGGCAGCAAGACATTCCCACAGCCAGGCATTAGCCAAGCGTTATCGCCAATCTGACATTATATTGGCTTTGATATTCTAATTCCTCGGTCTTGATAAGGGGGGGTCACTCTATAACATTTTCTTAATAAATCGATAATTAATGAGAAAACTGGTTTGTGGCACCGTATTTACGGGACCAGTGGCGTCCAGAGAAAATTGAAAAAGGGGTGGGGGGCAAAAAAAAAAAAAATATATTATAATATATATATATATATATATATATATATATATTTCTAATTACATAATCCTTGCAAAAGGGGGGGACATGGCCGCATCCCCCCCCCCCCTCGGTACGCCACTGCCTGCAGGCAGTACTTGAAGGATTTCCGGGGTGTTCAATTCTTTGCCAGTCAGTCCATGCTTTCTGGTCCACATGTACACGAGCGACTGGGCTGTGGTGAGCCATCTGGTGTGGGACACCTTGCCACACTTGATCTCCTGCAGCTCGGACGGAAGAACGCCCCGCTTCACAGCCTGGAGTCCTACCAGCTGGTCCAGGCTCTGGACCAGCTGGTAGGAGACCTGCTGGTCAGTGAACATGTTGACCAGGAAATACTCCGGTATATCCGTGAGCTCTTCACCGCCTGGCACTCCTCTGAACTCTGCGTTGTACTGCATCTCATTCACGCTGGACAGAAGACTGCACACTGGACCCGTGAAGCCAGTGTCAGATGAGGTAGGCCCGTCGATGCGGTGATAAGGTGGCGCAGGGGCAACTCGTTTGTGTGCAACACGCATATACTCCAGAAGAGCTTGTGTCCCAGCATCTTCTCCAAATGGGCGTGAGTACCACCCTTCCACCCCGTGTTGGCCCTAGTTGAGTCACCTTGCAGTACGATCAGTGGGTCGGTGGAGTCGTATGTCACCAGAAGATCATAGAGAGCCTGAGCCACCTTGAACGCAGGCTTCTCAGGTGGCACCGGGTCCTCTGGTACAAAGTGCCAAAGGTACCTTCCAGATGGCTCCTCTGTCACTGTCACATGCTCCTCCCTGATCAACCTTGGGTGCAGTTTCCCATAGCTGTCGGGCACCATCGCCCTGGTCTTGTCCTTCCTGCCATCGTAACCCAATCCAACTATTTTGGTACCCTGGTTAGGGTACGCCGTATAACAAAAATTCTTTTTCTCAACTTTGGCATGCCAATTTCCTATGTAAAATGGAATTCTAAGACGATTTTATCTTGTTACAGTTTTGCATTTGAGCAATTCTTACTATGCAAAATCGCACTTTAAGCTATGTTTTGCATATAAATATAAAAGTCCATTTTTGCATAGCAAGAAGTGCTCAAACCAAAAAGTTGAAGAGGACAAACCACCCTTAAAATTCAATTTTACATAAGAAAACACCCTGCCAAATTCGAAATAATCTATATTCCACTTTTCATTGGACCTACGGCGTACCCTACTAACCAGGGAGAAGACCCAACCTAACTAACCTAAACTAACCTAACCTAACCCTTAAACTAACCTAATCAAGCCTATGAAAAATTTGCTGGTTTTTTTCAGGCCTAATCAGGGAGGGGAGTTTTGGGAAAGCCTTGCAGAGGATGTTATCGGCGATGGCTTCAGCAGGAGGCGGCGAGACCTTCCCAACCGACACCTCCGGAGGAAGAGACAGAACGTCTTCGAGAACTTCTTTGGTGAGACTCGTGTTGTTAATTTAATCTTTTTTTGGTATTATTCCAGATGAACACCGAATTCACTAGGGTGGACAAAACTATTTTTTCTGGTGAGTTTTGATGTGTTTTGGATTAATCTGCTAACCGTTTCTGTGGCAAATATTTTTTTCTTATATTCTTTTTTCTTTTTAGGTAAAGGTTAGGTTAGGTTCAATTTTTTTTTTTGTCATTTTTTTGAACTCGCTAAAAAAAAAAAGTGATTTGCGACAAAAACGGTTAGCAGATTAATTAAAAACACATCAAAACTCACCAGAAAAAAATTATTCCGTCCACCAAAGTGAATTCGGTGTTCATTTGGAAATTTATCCTTTTTTTGATATAGTTTTGGAAGTGTTCAGAATTAGCCTACAAATGTTCTGTATGTAATTATAGAATGTGCTTAATTCTCCTTATTAATAGCCTAATTGTATTAAGGCTAAGTAGTAGATGAAGTTCTGATTAAAGCTTATATGTGTCAAAGTATCTATTGAATATACTAGAGAGAGAAAAAAAAATTGAAGTTAAGTGTTAAGAAGCACAAAATGTCTGTAATCTAAGAGACACAGACAATATCTTCATCATCCAGAATAACAACTCACTGATTTTGGCCAAAGTAACGGCTTGCTAAGAGGTTTGATGGTTAGTAGAAGACGTGTATGACAAAAGATTAGCCCTTCATAATTTAGTAAAAGAGATAAGGCAGGGTTGATCAAACAAATCTTAACCCAACCAACAGGGTACCTGGAACTGTCGCCGATAGGAATTCTCGCCGCCGTCGTCGAGTGTTGCAATTTTTGATATTACAGGACCCAATATACTATACATTTCATCAAGTTTTACCTGTGTTTCTGCATTCAGGGATGAAATACAAGCAATATCTTGATCAGTTATGTTAAGTTAGGTGCCAATGTCTAGGTTAGGTTAACATTTCCACATCGGCGAGAGTTCTAGTTGGTGTTTGGGCGAGAATTCCCATCGGCGATAGTTCCATAAACCCCAAACATTACTTCACCCCTGACAGGCTTCAACTTCAGTCCCAAGTGGCCCATCGCGTACTCCCCCAACACCACGGCCGTCACCCGGCTGATGGGACTGGTGGCCGACAGGCTGGTGCTCAGTGAGAAGAGTAAGTCATCCACTCACTTGTATAATAATAATAATTTTATTTTCACCCGAAGGCATACAGAAAAAAAAAAAAAACGACATAATATACATAGCTACATGAAGTACAGGTTGAAGTTCCCAAACTCGGCAACCTCGGGACCAGCGCCGAGCCGAGTAATGAAATTTTCCGACTTTTAGAACGTAGATATATTAAGGGGGAAAAAAACATGAAAATCAGCCTTTTCTTTTCACTTCCACCAGTAGGTGTTCCTGGACGTTTGGGAGCCATAATACCAATAACAGACCTGTAGAAGTACACAAAATAACAGTGTACACAACTCTACAGTCACAACACCACTGAACAATAACAACAAACAAATGGCGGGAGAAACCAAGCGGCCTAGTGTGGTGGCACCTAGCGGCCGACCCGGCAACTACGCCCAGGGTTTTGGGTGTTCTGCCGGGTTTTGGAAAATCCCGAACCATAGCCGAGTTTTGGGTGTTGCCGAGTCTTGGGATGCCGAGTTTGGGAACTTCAACCTGTAATAAACTTATAGTCTATTTTTTATAACAAGGCAAAAAATCCATTCTATTTTAAGGTCTCATGCTTAAAATTATGCCTATGTTTACCTGATAATAGGGTTAACTATGATAAAATACAGCTGAAATTTAGAAGAAGCGTAGTATTTCCTTCTCTGGCATCAATATCAGTCAGTAAGCAGCAAGGGGGGCAGGATTGTTTGCCTCGTTAACAAAAATAGA
The DNA here is from genome assembly GCA_016584305.1 of Chionoecetes opilio. Lineage (NCBI taxonomy): Eukaryota > Metazoa > Arthropoda > Malacostraca > Decapoda > Majidae > Chionoecetes > Chionoecetes opilio. The sequence continues at coordinate 114,752 of JACEEZ010009947.1, read as the reverse complement.
CTTGAAGTGCTAAAGCAAAAAAAAATAATATATACATGTGGGCAATATATACACTGCTGAAAATATACATAAAATGTACTGCTGCATGTCATATCACAGTGGGTATTTATTGCCATTTGTTTCCTTATTAAATTTTATGATGTAGAATATTCATCATGCAACTTAAAACACTTTCTCAGGTTTTAGAATATTCATCATGCAACTTAAAACACTTTCTCAGGTTTTAGAATATTCATCATGCAACTTAAAACACTTTCTCAGGTTTTAGAATATTCATCATGCAACTTAAAACACTTTCTCAGGTTTTAGAATATTCATCATGCAACTTAAAACACTTTCTCAGGTTTTAGAATATTCATCATGCCACTTTAAATACTTTCCTATATCCTAATACTCAGCTTATTATTCTACAAATTTCAGTGTTGTAAAGTAACCAAGTACAAATATATACTTCAGGCTAGGTGAGGTGAGGTATTATATTGACTATTTCTGTTATATGGTTCTTATAAATGTTCTTATATAGTATTTGCGTCCTTTCCCCGTGCAGTGTATGGGTTCATCCTCATAATGTTCTCATGTCACCCTTTGTTAATCCCTTTGTCATGTCAAACGGTGACTTTCTCGTTCAATTTCTCACTTCACTTTCTTACAATTCTCTTTCGTCAATCCCCGTTTTCTCCCCCGCAGTGTATGTACTACAGGTTGAAGTTCCCAAACTCGGCAACCTCAGGACCAGCGCCGAGCCGAGTAATGGAATTTTCCGACTTTTAGAACGTAGATATATTAAGGGGAAAAAAATGGTTTGGGAGCCATAATACCAATAACAGACCTGTAGAAGTACACAAAATAACAGTGTACACAACTCTACAGTCACAACACCACTGAACAATAACAACAAACAAATCGGCGGGAGAAACCAAGCGGCCTAGTGTGGCACCTAGCGGCCGACCCGGCAACTACGCGCCGTGTTTTGGGTGTTCTGCCGGGTTTTGGAAAATCCGTAACCATAGCCGAGTTTTGGGTGTTTTCGAGTCTTGGGATGCCGAGTTTGGGAACTTCAACCTGTAGTAGTCATATTAGGTGGTGACTTTCTCGTTGATGTATTCTCCGATCCCCATTCCCCCCCGCAGTGTATGGGTTTGCCTCGGAGGAAGACCTAGTGGCCCACCTCACCGCGCTGTCCAAGGAGCAGGACAAGGACACTGTGGTGGACATCCTCGGGGGCGTCGTGTTCACCAATCCATTCCCCAACGACGACGACCTCCCGCACCACCTGGCTGTGAGTGCCCACAAGCTTGTTGAGTTGTTACCATTTCTATATTCTTTTTTAGTTTTGTTTCCATTTCTTATATCTAGTGCCCTAACACGCTTTGGTAGGGGTCTAGGTTGTCTTATATAATATAGTTGTCTTAAATAATGTGGTTGTCTTATATAATGTGGTTGTCTTATATAATGTGGTTGTCTTATATAATGTGGTTGTCTTATATAATGTGGTTGTCTTATATAATGTGGTTGTCTTATATAATGTGGTTGTCTTATATAATGTGGTTGTCTTATATAATGTGGTTGTCTTATATAATGTGGTTGTCTTATATAATGTGGTTGCTGTGAGTGGCCAAAAGCATCGGTTGGGGTCTTGGATGATGTATAAAGCCTCTATATGCTATTCTTCTAAAAAAATACTATACTATTCCTCTATATACTATCCTTGGTTGGGGTCTAGGATAATATATAAAGCCTCTATATACCTGTACTATACCTCTATATATACTATACCTCTATATATACTATACCTCTATATACTATCCTTGGTTGGGGTCTAGGTTGTCTTATGTAAGGCTATGTCAGGTTCAGTTAGGTAAGAATAGCATTAGTAAGATGAGCATATGCATCGGCAAGTTGTTACATAATGGCAGATGCATGTCGTTTTATGATAGTGTATATTTGTAATGCATCTTGTCACCTTAGGGGTGGTGTGATATGCAAATTATTATATGTTGTGTAATTTGATGTCAGGTGTATCTAGGTTATATTAGTAAGCCATCACATATTAAGTTACTGTAGGGGACCCATCAATACAAATTCAAGAAAATACACAACACTCAATGTATGACGCAGTTTGTCACCTCCCACACCAATAATTCACAAACTACGTACACATTGGTATCCATAATTCATGCAGCATTGTGTTGGGGGGGGGAGGGGTCTTCTTGTCCTTACTATCCTTCTTCTTATCTTGTCTCTTCTCATTACTCTTTCTTGCATGCGACAGGGAACACAACATGTCTCTTTCTCAACACACATGGACTGAATTTTAAACTGCTCACCCTACCAGTGGCCTCTTACATCAGCCTCCACGCGTGTGATAGGAAACGTAACACATGTCCCTTCTCCGCAGCACATTGGACTCGGGCTGGCTGGTAATTCACAATTCGGAAATAAATAATTTCCTTTTTCCTTGCCCCGCGGGGACTCGAACCTCTGCCACATCAGAGGTTGCACTTGAGCTCAGTGCGTTACCAATTCCGCCCTAAGGTTAACCCAATGGTTTTACGGCTTCTGATGTATTTATGTTCATTACGGCATGTCAATATGAACATTCACACTCACACACACTCCTCGTCTCTGCCTCCCAGTACAAAATCCGCCTCAAGGGGTCCCAGAGAGCAGGCAAGAAGAGGAACCCCTTTCTGCCGCCGCCACAGTGGTACACGGAGCTGTCGTACCCGCTGTTCCAGGTGCCCGGCCCTCGCACCCGTGGCAAGAACAACGGCGGCAGGCCAGGTGAGGCGTCACATAAAGAGGTGCTGCCGTGGATAGACACATAGATAGACTGGCAGGTTAAAAGAACAGTGAGGCTTGAGATGGTATTGAGCCTCTCTTCTCATTACCTGCTTAAATCATCATCTTTCTGTTTAACGTCAGATTTTCCCATACTGTCTTGTGAGGTTAGACGGTCAATGATATGCTTCTAATTCTATTGTCGGCGTTTCATCCTTTAAATTTACGGCATGAGTTTTATGCCCCGGATGCTCTTCCTGACAGGCAACCCCATTACTTGTCTAAATACTACTGAGTTTATCGATATACTGCATGTATTTAACTAGCTGTCCATGTGTGTACCTTGCTGTGTCTCCCCAGGCTACCACAATGAGGCTTCCTGGCTGTTACTAAATGCTGTGTTTATCTATATCTGTTTGACTAGCTGTCCATGTGTTTATTTACCTTGCTGTGTCTCCCCAGGCTACTCCGATGAAGGCTTCCTGGCTGTTACTAAATGCGTGTTACATATCTGTTGACTAGTTGTCCATGTTTATCGCTGGTTCCCAAGGTACCCATGAAGGCTTTGCTGTTATAAATGCTGTGTTTATCTATCTGTTTGACTAGTTTCCTGTTTATTACTTGCTGTGTCTCCAGGCTATCGATGAAGCTCTGGCCCTCACACGCGTGGACTGTCTATCTGTTCATGAAGCAAGACCCAGCTAAGTATCACGGTTGTCCTTCAAGTTCATTATTATGACCTATAGTTGCTGTTGAAGCTGGCTGTATCTTATCACTAACATGCATCAGGTATAGATGTACGAATTTTTAAAGTTTTTGCTTGGTTGAATATCTGCAATGTTAAGTGAATGATGTATATACAGTAAAACCTCTCATATTCGGACTAATTGGGCCAAGGAGTGGTCCGAGTAATGCAAGGATCCGAGTATGGGGGGAAAGAAAAAAAAAAAAAAAAAAAAAAAAAAATCGTGTAATATATATATATATATAGCTAGGAAATTTCGACCCCTAAAAAAAAAAAAAAAAAAATAAAAATAAAAAATCTAGGTGTATATAGCTAGGAAATTTCGACCCCTAGAAAAAAGAAAGAAAAAAAGAGGAGGTCCGAATAATGTCAAAGTCCGAATAATGAGTGTCCGAATACAAGAGGTTTTACTGTACTTCAAGAACTTAAAGAAATGTATGAAATCCCATGAACTGCCTTCTCATCATTCATTTTCCATGTCATGTGCTTCAAAAACACAGAAATGCCGTCTCTGTCTCTAGTTGACTTACATGTACCATAAATATGTGTTTGAGAGATCTTTTAAGAACAAAGAAAATAAGGATGTTACAAGAGGCTGTGAGACCTACACGTGGTAGTTCCTGTCACTTAACACTACCTACATCCACCTTTCATCCCCATCCATGATATTGTCTAGCGGCTCTAGCCTCCTTTTAAAACTCCCTAATGACTCCGCACTAACTACCTGACGACTGAGTATATTCCAATCACTTACCACCCTATTTGTGAACCAGTTTCTTCGTATGAACCCCTTTTCTGAGCTCCCTCTTCCCTTGGCCAGTGACCTACACCGTCAAGATGCAGCGGATGCCCTACCCGCCCTTCATCGACGACACCTACCTGGTGGCCCTGCAAGCCTGGCTGCCCTTCGTCCTCCTCGTCTCCTACATCTACCCCGCCATCAACATCGTCAAGAGTGTCGTCTATGAGAAGGAGAAGAAGCTGAAGGTGGGCTGTTATTTCACTCCTTTATTAACCATGGTTTTCTTACTCTTTTTTTTCTTTCTGTTTAATGTCAGATTTTCCCATACTAGCTTATGAGGTTAGATTATTGAGATATTTCATCTATGAGAAGGAGAAGAAGCTGAAGGTGGGCTGTCATTTCACTCCTTTATTAACCATTGCTTTCTTCCTCTCTGTTTAATGTCAGATTTTCCCATACTAGCTTATGAGGTTAGATTATTGAGATATTTCGTCTATGAGAAGGAGAAGAAGCTGAAGGTGGGCTGTCATTTCACTCCTTTATTTACCATTGCTTTCTTCCTCTCTGTTTAATGTCAGATTTTCCCATACTAGCTTATGAGGTTAGATTATTGAGATATTTCGTCTATGAGAAGGAGAAGAAGCTGAAGGTGGGCTGTCATTTCACTCCTTTATTTACCATTGTTTTTTGTGTGTACAGGTATCTGCCTATCTTTCTATCTCAGATTTGTTTGAACTTTATGAGAATCTGCAGTTATGAAGCTTTTCCTGACCTGTGCAGCACAGGTCAGCCTGATGTCCATATTCTAGCACAGTCACCGAGTGTGCTGGAATATTGACATCATGCTCATCCTCATTACCATACTAAATAGACTCAAGAAAACATAAAACTTAACTTGAAACCACACAGATCTCTCCTTGCATTAACCCCTTCACGCCCAGATATTTCCTTGGCTATATAAAATTGTCTGTTGTTAACCATAAAATACGAAAAGTAACTGAATATACCAAATTAGCAAAGGTGGCACCAAACCGTTAATCCGTTAATCGTTAATTAACCAAGTTAACATTTTTGTTAACGATTTAACTTAAGTTAACTTTGGAAATCATTATCGGACTAATTAACTTCCGTTACATTTAACTTCCGTTACATTTAACTTCCGTTACATTTAACTTCCGTTAACTCAAGTCCGCTAACCCAAAAATTTCCTAAAATCTAACCTAAATCAGGGCCAAAACTATGAAATCCGCCTTTTTTAGGTTTTTTTTAAAGTTAAAACTATAAAATCTGCCTTTTTTTTTTAACTCTAAAGCAAAAAAACCTATAGTTTTTGGGTTCTAAAGCCCTTAAAAAAACCCATAAAGGCTGATTTTATAGTTTTGGCACTTTTCAAAGGTGGTTTTAGGTGGTTTTAGAGCAAAAACAGATTTTTTTTTTTCTAGAATAAAAATTAACGTTAACGGTTTATCGATAACTTCCGTTACATTTTTAAAGAATTAACTGATTAACGGTTATCGAAGTTAATTTTTTGGATAACGGATTAACGGTTAACGAAGTAAACTTTTTGATTAACGGCGCCCACCACTGCAAATTAGCTAGTGGACAAGGGTACTGAACAGGTCAGAACTATAAATCATTGCTTACATTCACTAAAAATTGTCTAATGGTACCCAAATTACAATGGAAATTTCGTTCTGGGCCTCAAGGGGTTAAAATAAAAATGTTTGTCTTGCCTCCCCTCACCGTTGCCAATGCCCACAGGAGTCCATGAAGATAATGGGTCTGCAGAATTGGCTCCACTGGTCCGCCTGGTTCGTCAAGTCCTTCATGTTCCTGGCCAGCTCCACCGTCCTCATCACCATCCTCCTATGCACGCACTGGTAGTAACCTAGTGCTCTTTAAAATTATTATTTTTTTTTTTCCATCAAAGGACTGGCCAAGTGTTACAAAAAAAAGTAAAAAAAAGCCTGCATTATTGCCAGTCCCTATATAGAAGACAGTAAGAGAGTATAGAAAGTGGGACTGGGGATGGGCCAATTTAGTTCGGGAGGTGTCTTGTTACTCCACTCTTGAGAATATTTAATTTGTAGGAAGGTGGAAAATGCTTACTCTTACATAATACTTAACTAATTAAATGTTCATACGAGTGAGTCAGGCTCGTGAGATGTCGTATTCCTTACCGTAGATAACACTAAAGTCGTCAGGACAACGTTTTTTTCGATGTACAGATGTCTGGTGGCGTTAATACTTACACTTCTGCATCTTATGACATTAAGTATAGAGTAAAGTAGAAAGATTTGGAAAAAGTGCTAAGGTCATATACAGTATTTCCACATTTATAATTTTGCGGTGAATTACAGTATAGAGTTAACCCCTTCACGTCACCATTGTCATGCACTTTTTGTTGTCCCGCGTAAACCCATTGTCACCCGAAATGTCACGCGCGGGAAAAAAGTTGTACCTCCACCGCGTCTAGAAACTAAACTATCAAAGGTATCCAGTTCAATTATGTTTCGTTTTTAAGCTAAGATCATTTCCTATATCATACAATGTTAAAAAAAAAATACGCTAGCGTGAAAATAACTTACAAAACCTCGAGTTAGAAGTGAAAAAAAATAAAATAACACCATGCGGCCAAAGTAAATGCCAAAATCTGACTCTATAACATAAAATGATTTTTCTACATTCCATGACATAGCTGAATAATTTCCTTGTCCAATGCGAGTATAAGTTATGTTGTATTCGCCTCAAAAATAAGCCGTAGGTAACAGTGCAAAGATAGCGTATATATTTTTTTTTTTTCATAAAGATGATGTTACTAAAATAAATATTAGTACATATTCATTATATAAAATATATTTAGATATAAATGATGTGCAATTCTCACGGTGAGTGAATTTCACGTCACCGTGCTCTTGGATATTTAGATTTTTAATAAAATATTATTTAAAATACTTACTTTTGTGACGACGCGTCAAGGCCGTAGTGCTATTCTTACGTAAAAATGGCCAGACACGTTTTACGATGAACGGCTAATAACGCATTTATGACAGTGAAGGTGAAGTTAGAAAGACTAGGAAAAAGTGCTAAGGCCATATACAGTATTTCCATACTTATAATTTTCCCGTGAATTACAATATAGAGTTAAGTAGAAAGATTAGGAAAAAGTGGCAAGGCCTTATATGTCAGTAAGTGGGTCTACGTCACCTGGTTAGTCAGGATACCAAACCTAAACCTAACCTAACCTAGCTATTATTCTATGAAAATAAGTGCTATATGTTTGGTTTCTGGAAGTGAATAACTACTGCATATTATACTGAGCCAAAAATAATAAGAAAAAAGCAAGTTGGAAAGCCGTGAAGCCCGCTGACTCCTGCGGAATAGTGACCCCTTCACGCCCAGATCTTTCCTTGCTATATGAAATTGTCTGTTGTTAGCCATAAAACTACGAAAAAGTAACTAAATAAACCAAATTAGCCAGTGGACAAGGATACTAAACAGGTCACATCTATAAAATATTGTTTATAGTCACTAAAAATTGTCTAATGGTACCCAAATTACAATGGGAATTACGTTCTGGGTCTCAAGGGGTTAACCAGGATATTCATTACCTTGCTTCCCCTGATGGTGATGGTGGTGTTGGTGTTGGCAGGCACGGGTCGGGCAGCCTGGCGGTGTTGAACCAGAGTGACCCGTCGCTGGTGTTGGTGTTCTTCCTCCTCTACACCGTCACCGCCATCTGCTTCTGCTTCTTCCTCTCCACTCTCTTCTCTAAAGGTAGGAATAAAACTCTAAACTCTAAAAGTGTATCAGGGTAGAACAAGAAGTAACGGATTCAAGCTGGAGAAGCGTAGATTTAAATAGGAAATAGGGAAAAACTGGTTCACAAATAGGGTGGTGAATGATTAGAATGGACTCAGTGTCAGGTGGTCAGTGCGGACTCATTAGGGAGCTTTAAAGGGAGGCTGGATAAATTAATGGATGGGGATGAAAGTGGATGTAGGTAGTGTTAAGTAACAGGAACTACCACGTGTAGGTCTCACGGCCTCTTGTAGCTTCCTTATGTTCTTATGTTCTTATGATGGCAACAATGAAAGAATGGTGCCTCGTAAGCCTCGCAGTCAGGGGCTAGGTGTGGGGTATATTTCTTACCCTGGTCTCAGTATGATAGTCGGTTAATGGCACGGTTACTGAAGAATTTATGTCTTTTACAGTTTTCATATAAGTGAGAAGACAAGGAGTTACTATTTTTGTGTGTGTCATATTTCACTTCTTCAGCAGTCCATCTTATTTCACTTCTTCAGCAGTCCATCTTATTTCACTTCTTCAGCAGTCCATCTTATTTCACTTCTTCAGCAGTCCATCTTATTTCACTTCTTCAGCAGTCCATCAATTCACTCTTCAGCATCATCTTTTCACTTTCAGCAGTCATCTATTTCACTTCTTGAGCAGTCCATCTTATTTCACTTCTTCAGCAGTCCATCTTATTTCACTTCTTCAGCAGTCCATCTTATTTCACTTCTTCAGCAGTCCATCATATTTCACTTCTTCAGCAGTCCATCTTATTTCACTTCTTCAGCAGTCCATCTTATTTCACTTCTTCAGCAGTCCATCTTATTTCACTTCAGCAGTCCATCTTATTTCACTTCTTCAGCAGTCCATCTTATTTCCCTTCTTCAGCAGTCCATCTTATTTCACTTCTTCAGCAGTCCATCATATTTCACTTCTTCAGCAGTCCATCTTATTTCCCTTCTTCAGCAGTCCATCTTATTTCACTTCTTGAGCAGTCCATCTTATTTCACTTCTTCAGCAGTCCATCTTATTTCACTTCTTCAGCAGTCCATCTTATTTCACTTCTTCAGCAGTCCATCTTATTTCACTTCAGCAGTCCATCTTATTTCACTTCAGCAGTACATCTTATTTCACTTCTTCAGCAGTCCATCTTATTTCACTTCAGCAGTCCATCTTATTTCACTTCAGCAGTACATCTTATTTCACTTCTTCAGCAGTCCATCTTATTTCCCTTCTTCAGCAGTCCATCTTATTTCCCTTCTTCAGCAGTCCATCTTATTTCACTTCTTCAGCAGTCCATCTTATTTCCCTTCTTCAGCAGTCCATCTTATTTCACTTCTTCAGCAGTCCATCTTATTTCCCTTCTTCAGCAGTCCATCTTATTTCCCTTCTTCAGCAGTCCATCTTATTTCACTTCTTCAGCAGTCCATCTTATTTCCCTTCTTCAGCAGTCCATCTTATTTCACTTCAGCAGTCCATCTTATTTCACTTCTTCAGCAGTCCATCTTATTTCCCTTCTTCAGCAGTCCATCTTATTTAACTTCTTCAGCAGTCCATCTTATTTCCCTTCTTCAGCAGTCCATCTTATTTCACTTCTTCAGCAGTCCATCTTATTTCACTTCTTCAGCAGTCCATCTTATTTCACTTCTTCAGCAGTCCATCATATTTAACTTCTTCAGCAGTCCATCTTATTTCACTTCTTCAGCAGTCCATCTTATTTCACTTCTTCAGCAGTCCATCTTATTTCACTTCTTCAGCAGTCCATCTTATTTCACTTCTTCAGCAGTCCATCTTATTTCCCTTCTTCAGCAGTCCATCATATTTCACTTCTTCAGCAGTCCATCTTATTTCACTTCAGCAGTCCATCTTATTTCACTTCTTCAGCAGTCCATCTTATTTCACTTCTTCAGCAGTCCATCTTATTTCCCTTCTTCAGCAGTCCATCTTATTTCACTTCAGCAGTCCATCTTATTTCACTTCAGCAGTACATCTTATTTCACTTCTTCAGCAGTCCATCTTATTTCACTTCAGCAGTCCATCTTATTTCACTTCAGCAGTACCATCTTATTTCACTTCTTCAGCAGTCCATCTTATTTCCCTTCTTCAGCAGTCCATCTTATTTCCCTTCTTCAGCAGTCCATCTTATTTCACTTCTTCAGCAGTCCATCTTATTTCCCTTCTTCAGCAGTCCATCTTATTTCACTTCTTCAGCAGTCCATCTTATTTCCTTCTTCAGCAGTCCATCTTATTTCCCTTCTCAGCAGTCCATCTTATTTCACTTCTTCAGCAGTCCATCTTATTTCCTTCTTCAGCAGTCCATCTTATTTCACTTCAGCAGTCCATCTTATTTCACTTCTTCAGCAGTCCATCTTATTTCCCTTCTTCAGCAGTCCATCTTATTTAACTTCTCAGCAGTCCATCTTATTTCCCTTCTTCAGCAGTCCATCTTATTTCACTTCTTCAGCAGTCCATCTTATTTCCCTTCTTCAGCAGTCCATCTTATTTCCCTTCTTCAGCAGTCCATCTTATTTCACTTCTTCAGCAGTCCATCATATTTCACTTCTTCAGCAGTCCATCTTATTTCACTTCTTCAGCAGTCCATCTTATTTCACTTCTTCAGCAGTCCATCTTATTTCCCTTCTTCAGCAGTCCATCTTATTTCACTTCTTCAGCAGTCCATCTTATTTCACTTCTTCAGCAGTCCATCTTATTTCCCTTCTTCAGCAGTACATCTTATTTCACTTCTTCAGCAGTCCATCTATTTCCTTCTTCAGCAGTCCATCTTATTTCACTTCAGCAGTCCATCTTATTTCACTTCTTCAGCAGTCCATCTTATTTCCCTTCTTCAGCAGTCATCTTATTTCCTTCTTCAGCAGTCATCTTATTTCACTTCTTCAGCAGTCCATCTTATTTCACTTCTTCAGCAGTCCATCTTATTTCACTTCTTCAGCAGTCCATCTTATTTCACTTCTTCAGCAGTCCATCTTATTTCACTTCTTCAGCAGTCCATCTTATTTCACTTCTTCAGCAGTACATCTTATTTCACTTCTTCAGCAGTCCATCTTATTTCACTTCTTCAGCAGTCCATCTTATTTCCCTTCTTCAGCAGTCCATCTTATTTCACTTCTTCAGCAGTACATATGTAGATTATGAAGAGAATTGAGAATATTTCACTGATCCATGTTTGCAAATTTCCTCTACCATAATAGCAAAGTATTGTCTTCCATGTATTACCACCTGGAGGGCTCTCCATTATATACTTATAGCCAGGCAGCCTGCCACCAACACAGGCGTTGTTGCAATTCAAACTGGAAAAGCGTATATTTAAAAAAGAAATAGTGAAAAACTGGTTCACAAATAGGGTGGTGAATGATTGGAATGGACTCAGTCGTCAGGTAGTTAGTGCGGAGTCAATAGGGAGCTTTAAAAGGAGGCTAGATAAATACATGGATGGGGATGAAAGGTGAATGTAGGTAGTATTAAATAACAGGAACTACCTTGTGTAGGTCTCACGGCCTCTTGTAGCTTCCATATTTTCTTATGTTCTTATGTTTCTCCCTCACACAGCCAACAGTGCGGCCGCCATCACGGGGCTGGTGTGGTTCCTCTCCTACGTGCCCTACACCGTGCTGCGCCCTCGCTACGCCTCCCTCACGCAGGGCAACAAGCTGGCCCTGTGTCTCCTGTGCAACACTGCCATGAGCCTCGGGTGTCAGCTCATCTCCATGTTTGAGGGCACGGGGTCGGGGGTGCAGTGGCGCTACCTCTTCTCCGGGGTGTCTCCGGACGACCCCTTCACGCTGGGTCACGTGTTCGGCATGATGCTGCTCGACTCCCTCCTCTTCTGCCTCCTGGCCTGGTACATCGAGGCACTGTGGCCGGGGGACTTCGGGGTGCCGCAGCCCTGGTACTTCCCCTTCATGGTACGCTCATTGATTTTTTTATTTTTTACATTGAAGCCTATATAGCGCCTGTATGTTCCTTTCATGTTTATGGCACTCCTCCTCTCATGTGTGTGTGCCTCCTTGGTGTGGCTGAGGGTGACTGATCATTAAAAAAGTCATGTATACTCGCCACACGTTATGTTAGCGAAAATGGAGCCCCCTTCCCCCCCCCCCCCCCCTTTTTTTTTTTTTTTTCTGAATGCACAGGATTGGCTGAGGTGTTGGGTGTTGGGGCTTTAGGGCAGAACTTGAAGGCATTGTCACCCAACACCCAACACCTCAGCCAATCCCGTGCATTTGGAAGGGGGGAGTGAAGGGGCCCCATTTTTGCCAACTGAATGTGCGGCTACCATAGTATACTTATATGCCATTAACCCCTTCACGCCCAGGTCTTTCCTTTGCTGTATAAAATTGTCTGTTGTTAGCGTTATCCTTTGCTATATAAAATTGTCTGTTGTTAGCCATAAAATTACGAAAACTAACTGAATATACTGATTTAGTTAGTGGGCAAGGGATACTAAACAGGTCATATCTATTAAATATTGCTTATAGTCACTAAAAATTGTCTACGTAATGGTAGCCAGATTACAATGGAAATTACGCTCTGGGTCTCAAGGGGTTAATGACATCTCTATAGAATTTATTGCCTATTCATGAGACATTATAAAGTGTTGTTTTATTTTCAGAGGTCATACTGGCTGGGCAGGAGTGTGGATGAGGTCAAGGAGCCCGTGGCCCCACCCATCCAGAACTCCACCTTCTTTGAGGAGGACCCCAAAGGAATCCCAGCGGGCGTGCAAGTCAAAGGATTAACCAAGGTAGGAAGGACTCATATTCCTCAGAAGATTCGTTTGGATTTATTACTAAAAGTGATTCATTCAAAAATAACTTGAAATCCATAGAAACCTGTAAATACATTATAGGTGATGCAATTATATAGACTAAGACATTGTGTTTGTACTATTTTCATATTCAATTTAATATGAAAAGAAATGGACATGAGCTTACAAAGAAATTATTATCTGACATTGAACTGCATATCAACCAAGACTGAAAAACAAGTAAGATCATTACAACATAAGAACATGAGAACGTAAGGAAGCTACAAGAGGCCGTGAGACCTACACGTGGTAGTTCCTGTCACTTAACACTACCTACATCCACCTTTCATCCCCATCCATGAAATTGTCTAGCCTCCTTTTAAAACTCCCTAGTGACTCTGCACTAACTACCTGACGACTGGGTCCATTCCAATCATTTACCACCCTATTTGTGAACTAGTTGCTTCCTATTTCTTTTTTAATGAGTAATGAGTCAAGAAGTAGCTGCCTTATCTTTTTATGTTCTTATGTTTTTAATTAAGTAGATACACACAGTACCACCCTTGCCTCACCCCTCTGTCTCTGTCTCTGTCTCTGTCACCCTCTCTATCTCTGTCTCTGTCACCCTCTCTATCTCTGTCTCTGTCACCCTCTCTGTCTCTGTCTCTGTCACCCTCTCTATCTCTGTCTCTGTCACCCTCTCTGTCTCTGTCTCTGTCTCTCTCTATTAACTAGACTAAAATCTAGACTTACAAGACTACCAGTTTCTGTGTTTGTACATATAAGTTTTTTAATGTGTTTACTCTTACCACCTATTACCTTGAAATGTCTAGGTTGGGTCAAGAAGTAGACACCCAGAACACACCAAGGATAGTATATAGAGCCTTGGTACACACTAATGTCTGGGTCTCTGTGTTGGGGCCTCGCAGGTGTTCTCCCGGCTGAACAAAGTGGCGGTGAACAAGCTGGACCTGAACATGTACAACGGCCAGATTACGGTGCTGCTCGGCCATAACGGCGCCGGCAAGACCACCACCATGTCCATGCTGACCGGTGAGTGGCCGGGGTGTGGCCTATAACGTCCTATTATACTATTTACCCTACCTTATATACCTGCAATTATACCTGTTATAGTACGTCCCTGCATGTTGGCCTATAACGTCCTATACTATTTACCCTACCTTATATACCTGCAATTATACCTATTATAGTACACGCCTGCATGTGTGTGTGTGTGTGCGTGTGCTCTTACCTTACTTCATTTCTACAGGATTGGGAACTTGTTATGTCTTGTATTTTAACTATTTTATCATATTTGTCTTAGATGGTATTGATACATACTCAGATGTGAAGTATTACAAACTGAGCATTTCTTCAGAGCAATATCAGCCTTGGTTCGTGGCTATACTAAAGAAAAAGTGAAGGGAAGTGTGAAAAAAAAGACAAATCACAGTAGGAAAGGAAAATGACAAATAACAAATAACACTACACTGGCCTCCCTGACCCCCCCCCCAGGCCTGTTTCCCCCCACCTCGGGCACTGCGCTGGTGGGTGGGCATGACATCGTGAGGGAGATGGATGAGGTGCGGCGCTCCCTCGGCCTCTGCCCCCAACACGACATTCTCTTCGACGACCTGACAGTGGCTGAACACATCACTTTCTTCAGCAAGGTACGTGTATGAGTGGACACGTATGATATATGCTCCCGTTTGCGTAGGTATTCAGTTTTCATATTTACCAGTTTAAAAATTACGTGTTACCAGTTTCTATGGCACGTTTTCCAGGTACGTTTAGGACGGAGGTTAGAGGTTAGAGGTATGTGAGGATATGTTTCTTAGGTAAGGAAGGAGAGGAGTGTGAGGTCAGAGAAGTGGAGGAACTGTAAGGGACGTTAAAAGGAAAGCTGGAAAGTGAGCTACAAGTGAGATATAGAAGTACTGCCAAATTCCCAACATCCGACCTCCAAACATCCGACTTGTCCAAACAACCGACTTTTTTCACCACCACATTGTATCTTGTTTTGGCCATTTATTTTACTTCATTTTTTTTAGTTATAGAAAAGATTGATTTGTGGCTTTATTTATGCATGAATTTTACTTTCGTGTATACCACTGGATCGGCCTTCAAGAGCTGCATCTTTTATGTTCTGTACCATTTTGTCCTTACGTTTATGGTTACTGTGATATCCGAACATCCGACTATTCCAATTATCCGACCTACCTTCGGTCCCCCCAAGGACGGATAATTAATACTTACCTGTAATACAAATGCCACTAGTGAAGCTTCTTTTGGTTGTAGTAATAGAGTATTCTATATGTATGATTTGTGTTGTCGTTTACGTAGGTTTTGACAGTTAACAGCTTACGTATTCATATTAACCCCTTTACGTCCAGATCTTTCCTATGCTGTAAAAAAAGATCGTAGTTGTTAGCATAAGATTTTGAAGTGAATGAGTATAATGTAGTAAAGTAGAGTAAAATGAGTATACTATGTTTGTATGTCTGTTTTTTTAATGTGTTTGTTCTGACAGGCCATCACTTTGAAATGTCCAGGCTGGGTCATCCATCATCTGTTCAGTTTTTTGGGGCTGTTTTTTCAATCTTATTTAATTCCTTATAGGATTTTGAATTTATAGTAGAAGGGTATTTAGAAGGAGCCACAAAGAGGCAACTCTAGAGAAGCTGATGTTAAGTGACCAAAATCAACTCATATACACAGCGCGCCAAAATATTGTTCGCCGCATCCTAACAGACGCTCCCATAAGGGAATTCTGAAAATGTACTCTATAGCAGCCTAGTGACTTCTGAGAGAGATATCCTACATATGGCAGCATGTTTAAAGCACGGGCAGTCCATCAAGACCGTTGAGGAAGGTTCAGATGCCACTTGTCAATTATAGACGAAGCATTTTGAAAAGGATCGCCTCACTTCCCGCGAGTAATTTGAACAGACACGCGTTGGTATAACTATCATTATTTTCATAATGGGTGGCAAGAAAGACCTAACAAAGGAGCAAATTAAAGTTATTGTGACTTTACACAAGGCAGAGAGGCCAGAGGAAGAAATATCAAGGATTGTGGGTGTTACGAGATGTGTGATGAAGTGGGTGGAGTGTTTCGTGAACGTGGCGGCGTGGCAACACCGTAACATAAGGAAGTGGCCACAGCGAGGATGTAAATGTCATATCGTAATAATTTTCTTGCTCCTATTTGAGGATGGGCATCCACTTGACGTTTCATGACATTTACGGTGCTTGCTGATGTTTTACATCCTCGCTGTGGCCACTTATTTATGTTACGGTGCTGCCACCCCGCCACGTTCATGAAACACTCCACCCACTTCATCACACATCTCCTCGTAACATCCACAATCCTTGATATTTCTTCCTCTGGCCTCTCTGCCTTGTGTAAAGTCACAATAACTTTAATTTGCTCCTTTGTTAGGTCTTTCTTGCCACCCATTATGAAAATAATGATAGTTATACCAACGCGTGTCTGTTCAAATTACTCGCGGGGAGTGAGGCGATCCTTTTCAAAATGCTTCGTCTATAATTGACAAGTGGCATCTGAACCTTCCTCAACGGTCTTGATGGACTGCCCGTGCTTTAAACATGCTGCCATATGTAGGATATCTCTCTCAGAAGTCACTAGGCTGCTATAGAGTACATTTTCAGAATTCCCTTATGGGAGCGTCTGTTAGGATGCGGCGAACAATATTTTGGCGTGCTGTGTAGTCATGAAATTCACCTTAAACCAATAAAAAATGCATTATTTCTTTTTATACTCACTCAGGTTGTTATGAAATTCTATGAGTATCTTTGTTTTGGCACATGCAGTCTTTAGGGACAAATGTGTAAATAGTAACGGGAAAATATATAAAAAAATGTGTTAATGTTAATAAAAAAAAAAAAAATGTGTAAATGTTAATTGTTGCTTTTCCTGCCCCAGCTGAAAGGCATGTCCGGGGATGCGGCTCAGGAGGAGGTGAACGTCATGGTGAAGAAACTGAAGCTGGAGGACAAGAGAGATGCCCTGGTGAGTGTGTGTGGTGTGTGGGGTGTCTGTGGTGAGTGTGTTGGTGTGTGGGGCGTCTGTGGTGAGTGTGTTGGTGTGTGGGGCGTCTGTGGTGAGTGTGTTGGGCGTCTGTGGTGAGTGTGTTGGTGTGTGGGGCGTCTGTGGTGAGTGTGTGGGGCGTCTGTGGTGAGTGTGTGTGGTGTGTGGGGCGTCTGTGGTGAGTGTGTTGGTGTGTGGGGCGTCTGTGGTGAGTGTGTGTGGTGTGTGGGGCGTCTGTGGTGAGTGTGTTGGTGTGTGGGGCGTCTGTGGTGAGTGTGTGTGGTGTGTGGGTCGTCTGTGGTGAGTGTGTGGGGCGTCTGTGGTGAGTGTGTGTGGTGTGTGGGGCGTCTGTGCTGTAAACCAGAAACACTTGATTCATAAATACAGGGTGTGTGATAAGAACAAACACTGCAATTTTTTATGCTAGTCAAAATATTCTTAATCATGTGATATTCAAGAAAGAAAAAACATACCATTGAGTGAGCACATTGCATAGTTCTGTGAAATACTGTAATAGCAGATAGTCGCCACTGCATCAATGTCACCAGGCGCCATATATTACACATTTTAGCATCACTATTGACTTGTATGTTCCACTAAAGAGGCATGCACCGTAGTTTATATTATGTACATGTCTTCAGTGGCACATACAAATCAGTAGTGATGCTAAAATTTGTAATATATGGTGCCTGGCGACATTGATGCAGTGGCAACTACTATAGGGTTGTTGACGTCATTAGCAACAGTAGGTTAACAGAGACGCTTGACCCACAGTCCAGCACCCTGTCCGGCGGGATGAAACGCAAGCTGTCGGTGGGCATAGCGCTGTGTGGGGGGAGCCGCGTGGTGTTCCTGGATGAGCCCACCTCCGGCATGGACCCGGGGGCGCGGCGGCTCATCTGGGACCTCCTGCAGCAGGAGAGGACGGGCCGCACCATCCTGCTCACCACACACTTCATGGAGGAGGCCGACCTGCTGGGGGACCGCATCGCCATCATGGCCAACGGGGTGAAGCAGTGTTGTGGCTCCTCCCTGTTCCTCAAGAAGATCTATGGTGGGTCTGCAAGCGTCACAGCACCTTTAACCTTGCCTTGTATGCCCTGACTCTCCTTTAACCCCTTCACGCCCAGATCTTTCCCTTTCTATAGAAAATTGTATGTTGTCGAGCCATAAAATTCAGAAAAGTAACTGAATATACCAAATTAGTTAGTGGACAAGGATACTAAACAGGTCATAGCTGTAAAATATTGCTTATAGTCATCAAAATCGTCTAATGGTACCCAAATTACAATGGAAATTACGTTCTGGGTCTCAAGGGGTTAACACCTCGTCACTTATTGCTGCTACATCCCAACTGTACTTCAACCCCTTGTCACTTCTTCTTCTTCTTTCTGTTTAATGTCAGAGTTTCTCATAATATCTGATGAGGTTAGACGGCCGATGATACGCCTCCAACTATCTCTATCCATTGCCTTAACTTCTTCAATGGCCAATGCTGCCAGATCCTCTTCAACACACTGCCTCCATGTCTTCCTTGGCCTGCCCGGTGGACAACGACCTGGCACTTCCACTCCAACAGCTCTCCCCAATGCCTCACCACCTTCTCTCCTCTTCACATGCCCAAAACCACCTCCATCGCCTTACTCTCAGCACTGTACTCGGCTCCTTCAATCCACATTTCCTTGCCACCTCTTCACTGGACACTTCACCTCTCCATGTGATCCCAGTCATATACCTCAACATTCTCCGATCTCAACCAACCAACACATCCTCCAACTTCTTCGTCAAAGCCCATGTCTCAGAACCATACAGCAAAACTGATCTTATACATGCTTCAAATACTTCATGCTTCACCTCGTCACTTGTTGCTGCTACATCCCAACTGTACTTCAGCACCTCGTCACAGTACAGCTTCCCTCATAGCAATGTAGAAGTTTGGAATGGACTAAATGAGGAGGTGATATCGGCAAAGAAAGTGCACCAGTTGAAAGAAAGACTGGATAAATGTAGATACGGAGACAGGACCCCACGAGTGTAGCTCAGGCCCTGTAAAACACAACTAGGTAAATACAGCTCCCCATCTGTGCCTCCCTCAGGTGCTGGCTACCGCCTCATCATCGTCAAGGAGAAGGGCTGTGACGTCCATGCCATCACGGAGCGGCTTCAGGCACACATTCACGACGCCGAGCTGGACCAGAATGTCGGGGCGGAGCTGTCCTACGTCCTCCCCACCGCTGACGTGGCTAAGTTTGAGGCCATGTTTCTGGAGCTTGAACAGAAGAAAACAGAGCTGAAGATTTCCAGCTATGGGGCATCTCAGACCACCATGGATGAAGTGTTTCTCAGGTAAGGAGAACACTCTGGAACTCTCTTTCTGTTTATATTTTTCTACCTTGCTACGACTTAAATAAAATCTTGTAGCTTCCTTATTTTCTTATGTTCTCATGTTCTTATGTCTCATGGCCTCTTGTAGCTTCCTTATTTTCTTATATTCTCATGTTCTTATGTCTCACGGCCTCTTGTAGCTTCCTTATTTTCTCATGTTCTTATGTCTCACGGCCTCTTGTAGCTTCCTTATTTTCTTATGTTCTCATGTTCTTATGTCTCACGGCCTCTTGTAGCTTCCTTATTTTCTTATGTTCTCATGTTCTTATGTCTCACGGCCTCTTGTAGCTTCCTTATTTTCTTATGTTCTCATGTTCTTATGTCTCACGGCCTCTTGTAGCTTCCTTATTTTCTTATATTCTCATGTTCTTATGTCTCACGGCCTCTTGTAGCTTCCTTATTTTCTTATATTCTCATGTTCTTATGTCTCACGGTCACTTGTAGCTTCCTTATTTTCTTATATTCTCATGTTCTTATGTCTCACGGCCTCTTGTAGCTTCCTTATTTTCTTATATTCTCATCTTATGTCTCACGGCCTCTTGTAGCTTCCTTATTTTCTTATATTCTCATGTTCTTATGTCTCAGGGCCTCTTGTAGCTTCCTTATGTTCTTATATTCTCATGTTCTTATGTCTCACGGCCTCTTGTAGCTTCCTTATTTTCTTATATTCTCATGTTCTTATGTCTCACGGCCTCTTGTAGCTTCCTTATTTTCTTATGTTCTCATGTTCTTATGTCTCACGGTCACTTGTAGCTTCCTTATTTTCTTGTATTCTCATGTTCTTATGTCTCACGGCCTCTTGTAGCTTCCTTATTTTCTTATATTCTCATGTTCTTATGTCTCACAGCCTCTTGTAGCTTCCTTATTGTCTCATGTTCTCATGTTCTTATGTCTCACGGCCTCTTGTGCTTCCTTATTTCTTATGTTCTATGTTCTTGTCTCACGGCCTCTTGTAGCTAACTTATTTTCTTATGTTCTCATGTTCTTATGTCTCACGGCCTCTTGTAGCTTCCTTATTTTCTTATATTCTCATCTTCTTATGTCTCACGGCCTCTTGTAGCTTCCTTATTTTCTTATATTCTCATGTTCTTATGTCTCACGGCCTCTTGTAGCTTCCTTATTTTCTTATGTTCTCATGTTCTTATGTCTCACGGCCTCTTGTAGCTTCCTTATTTTCTTATATTCTCATGTTCTTATGTCTCACGGCCTCTTGTAGCTTCCTTATTTTCTTATATTCTCATGTTCTTATGTCTCACGGTCACTTGTAGCTTCCTTATTTTCTTATATTCTCATGTTATCCGCCTCAACACAGGGTGGGAGAGTCAGTGGAGCCAGACCTGATGTCCCACCTCCACCGCTCCACCCCACTCAAGGCCAAGGGGATGGCTAACGGGGTGGTTGCCGGTGGAGGGGCAGGTGGAGCAACCCCCCACGAGAATGGTCTGCTCCTGGCCCACGTGGATACCATAGAGGAGATACCCATGGAAGTGTCGCCCAAGCATGATGGTGAGTGTGGGAAGCTTGTGTGTGTGTGGGCAGCGGGGGGGTTGTGTGTGGGGGGCGGGGTGGGCAGGGGGGTTGTGTGTGTGGAGGGCAGGGAGGTTGTGTGTGTGTGTTGGGGGACGGGGGGGGTGTGTGTGTGGGGCGGGGGGTTGTGTGTGTGGGGGCGGGGGGGTTGTGTGTGTGGGGGCGGGGGGGTTGTGTGTGTGTGTGTGGGGGCGGGGGTTGTGTGTATGTGTGGGGGGGGGTTGTGTGTGTGTGTGGGGGACAGGGGGGTTGTGTGTGTGTGTGGGGGGGTTAGTGTAGTGTGTGTTTGTGGAGGGGGTTTGTTGGTGTGTGTGGTGGGTTTGTGTGTGTGGGGGTTTGTGGACAGGAGGCTTTTTGGGGACATTTGTGCACCACCAGATACTCAGCTACTCCAACAAGACAGATAAAATGTTAGAGTGGGCAGACAGGAATAATAGGGTCCTAAAGGGAGAAAATTTTGAGTTGTTAAGGTATGGCAACAGAATTGATATCAAAACCTCAACAAAATACCCTTGCGGCCAACAGGAAATAGTAGCCAAGGCTGTGGTTAAAGATTTGGGTGTCAACATGAACCCTGATGCTTTTCTGACCACATCATATCAACAACAGCAAAAGCAAGGCAGCTATCAGGCTGGATCTTGAGGACCTTTCAAACCAGGAGTGAACAGTGTAGGCTGACTCTTTGGAAGTCACTGGTGCTACCATGCCTAGAATACTGCTGCCAGCTCTGGTCACCACATAAAATATCTGACATTACTGCACTAGAAGCTCCCCAAAGAACTTTCACAAACAAGATCCACGGAGTTGAACACCTAAATTACTGGGAGAGACTCAGGCCACTGCACCTGTTTTCCCTTCAGAGACGCAGAGAAAGATACGGCGTCATTTATGTTTGGAAAATTTTGGAGAACAGGCTACCAAACACCAACGTACAAGAAACAGCACAGCCCAGGAGAGGCAGGCTGTGCTAGGTGTGCACCACCCCAGGAGAGGCAGGCTGTGCTAGGTGTGCACCACCCCAGGAGAGGCAGGCTATGCTAGGTGTGCACCAGCCCAGGAGAGGCAGGCTGTGCTAGGTGTGCACCAGCCCAGGAGAGGCAGGCTGTGCTACGTGTGCACCAGCCCAGGAGAGGCAGGCTGTTGCTAGGATGGAACCAGACCCAGGAGAGGCAGCTGTGCTACGTGTGCACCAACCAGGAGAGGCAGGCTGTGCTACGTGTGCACCAGCCAGGAGAGGAGGCTGTGCACAGTGTGCCACCCAGCCCAAAGGGGAGGAAAGGGTGTGCTACGGGCACCACCCAGGAGAGGCAGGCTGTGCTAGGTGTGCACCAGCCCGGAGAGGCAGGCTGTGCTACGGTGTGCACCAGCCCAGGAGAGGAGGCTTTTTGTAGTGTGCACCAGCCCAGGAGAGGAAGGCTGTGCTACGTGTGCACCAGCCCCGGAGAGGCAGGCTGTGCTAGGTGTGCACCAGCAGGAGAGGCAGGCTGTGCTAACGTGTGGCACCAGCCCAGGAAGGCAGGCTGTGCAAACTGTGCCCCCAGCCCAGGAGAGGCAGGCTGGCACGTGTGCACCGCCCAGAGAGGCAGCTTTTGCTACGGTGCAAAACCCAGGAGAGGCAGGCGGGTGCTCTGTGCACAGCGGGAGAGGCAGGCTGTGTACTGTGCCCACCCCCAGGAGAGGAAAGGTGTGCTACGTGTGCCCCAAAGCCCAGGAGAGGAAGGTGTGCTGTGTGCACCACCCAGGAGCTTTCTCATAGAGTTAAACTTGACACACCCCCCAAGCTTCACCTTCAGTGCTACAAGATTATTCAACAAACAAAAACTAAGCCCAACCCACCCAACTAAAACCCAACAAAACAAAATAAAACATGGGGGGGTGCTCACCCGGACACCTTCAAGTACAACTTGGTTTCCCTTTGGCTGGCCAACACACCAGTCCCACCGCCAACCCCAAAGGATACACCAGCCCCCAACTCAAACAGTCCCCTGCACTGCAGCAAGGAGGAGAGAGAGCTGTCTGGTTACATGGAGATCCATCTCAGCTGCATCGATAACTGAAAAAAATTCTTCAAAGGTATCAAATTTAAGGTAAGGTATCTTAAAGTGCCCCAAAGATTGATGCATTTAAATTTTGAAAGGCGTCCCCCCCGGACCACCTTGCAGAGCTTGGAATCTCCACACCATAGTTTTACAAAATAGGGCCCCCCCAAACAGCATTTGCATAGGCCTCAAAAGGCTAGACCCAGCTGGATTACCCATTACTGTATATCTGATGAGTTAGACGGCCGTGATACGTTCTAACATCTCTATCCATTCCCGACTTCTTAATTCCCAATGCTGCAAGGGCCTCTTCAACACATGCCTCCATGTCTTCCTACTATACTACTTCTACACTTCTTAGTGCCGCAATTGCCTGCCCGATCCTTTTGACACCCACGTACTGCCTTTGGGGCCGGCTAGCCAGACAAAGTTTACTGTTAGGCTTCTGAAGGGGACTGAAAGCTGCTTACTAAGCTTTGGGAAAGTGAAACGGTTTATCAAGTTTTTACAAAGTTACAGCTTACAGAATGAATGACTGTAGTTGATGCTGAATTTTGTGATGTAATCCATTATTCATGACTGTTTGTAATCCCAGAAGTTAACAGCAGAGTCGAGCAGGCTAAGTTTTTCACCGTTGATGTTTTTATGAGGTGATTTAGTGATAGTTTTGGGGGAGAAGTAAGTTTAGGGAAAGTTTGGGCGGTGTTATGTTAAGTTTTTGATACTGCATCTAGCCATCATATTCTGTTCACTTTGCTAGTAAAGTGTTCCTGTTGCCCTCATTGTGGGAAAGGGTTGAGAATGCTTGTTACACCCTGTATCCTTTACTGTGATGCTCCACGTCATTCACTAAGTGTTACTGTTGGTCTTGGAAATGCACTCCAAGCACGAGTTTTTCCATGTATGTATATAATGCAGTACAGTAAAACCTCTCATATTGGGACTAATTGGGCCAAGGAGTGGTCCGAGTAATGCAAGGATCCGAATAATGGGGGGATATGTAGAAAAAAAAAAAATCTAGGTGTATTATTATATAGCTAGGAAATTTCGACCCTTAAAAAAATAAAAAAAATAATAATTCTAGGTGTATTATTATATAGCTACCGTAGATAACAGTGAAGTCGCCACCTGCAACCAAATATTACGAATTATAGCATCACTACTGATTTTTATGTGCCACTGAAGATGTTACACAGTAGTTTATATCATGACTGTATAATCTACCCTGTTTCAGCGTTGTTTTATGCTTTGTATCTGCAAATATAACTGTTGCGCATTTTGCTTCTCACGTTTTTCTTCGCGCGATGACAGACAGTAAACAGTAGCTTTTCGGGCGGCAGGACACAGACTTGCCAGATCTATCAAACTTGAATAGAATTTATTTTCACGTTGGCAGAGGAATTTTTATATATCCAAGCATCTTCCGCAGCTAATATATATAGAGACTTGTTTTACTTTACCTCTAATTTCCCTGAATTCCCCAGAGTGGCGACTCAACTGTTGGGTTAAAATACTAGCTGGCGACTTTACTGTAGTAGGTATAGTGAGGTCGCCACTCGGTTTTATTTTTGTAATTTGTTCATTTATAGCCCTAATATGACACAGATGAAGACACAAAATGACACAGACTTTCCAGATAGCCCCTTCTAACTTTCCTGAAATCATGGATGTAGAAATGTAAGCATTAACGCCACCACACGTCTGTAAATAACAAAGAAACGTAGAACTGGCGACTTCACTGTTATCTACGGTAGGAAATTTCGACCCTAAAAAAAAAAAAAAAAAAAGTTAGGAGGTCCGAATAATGAGGGTCCGAATACGAGAGGTTTTACTGTACTAATGTTAATGTACGTATGTTGTGCAGTAATGTGTGTTTATCAAAATGTGCTTTCAGGAACCTTCTTGTACAAAAGCTGTTTTTATATGCATTGTTTCTGGAATTACCGTTTTATTTGTTTATTTTATTTACTGTATGAGTTTCTTTGAGAGCCTAGCATGCCATGTTGACCGAGCCGGCCCCCCCCCACACAGGCCGCCTGAGGGCCAGCTGGTTCAATGCGGCCACCCAGCGCGTGACTCTGGTCCTGCAGAATGGTAACACACCAACACCTTGACTGTTTTGTCCCTGCCTTGCCTTCTCCTTGCCCTGCTTTCCCTTGCCTCGTCCTTGATTTCCTGACTTCCTTCAAATTGAACTACACTTATATCCTTCCTCTATAAAGTTTTTGATTCATTCCTTTTTAATGAAAAAAAAACTTTGTAATAAAATTTAGCGGAAGGCTAGTTTTTTTTAACATTTCAACTTTTATTTTGTATCACACCTAATACACTGGGTTTTGTATCACACCTAATACACTGGGTTTTGTATCACACCTAATACACTGGGTTTTGTATCACACCTAATACACTGGGTTTTGTATCACACCTAATACACTGGGTTTTGTACACACCAAATACCGGGGTTTTGTCACACCTAATACACGGGGTTTTGTATCACCCCCTAATCACTGGGTTTTTTGTTCACACCTAATACACGGGGTTTTTGTATCCCACCAAAATCACTGGTTTGTATCAACCTAACCTGGGTTTTGTATCACACCTAATACACTGGGTTTTGTATCACACCTAATTCACTGGGTTTTGTATCACACCTAATACACTGGGTTTTGTATCACACCTAATACACTGGGTTTTGTATCACACCTAATACACTGGGTTTTGTATCACACCTAATACACTGGGTTTTGTATCACACCTAATACACTGGGTTTTGTATCACACCTAATACACTGGGTTTTGTATCACCCCTAATCAGGGTTTTGATCACCCCTAATACCGGGGTTTTTGTATCACACCTAATAAAGGGGGGGTTTTTTGTATCCCCCTAATACAGGGGTTTTTTTGTATCACACCTAAACACTGGGTTTTTTTCACCCTAATACCGGGGTTTTTGTATCACGCCTAATCACGGGTTTTTTGTACACACCAAATACAGGGGTTTTTTGAAATCACACCTAAATCCTGGGTTTTGTATCACACCTAATACACTGGGTTTTGTATCACACCTAATACACTGGGTTTTGTATCACACCTAATACACTGGGTTTTTATCACACTTAATACACTGGGTTTTGTATCAACCTTACAGGGGTTTTTTGAAACACCCAAATCACGGGGTTTTGTATCACACCAATACACTGGGTTTTGTACACCCCTAAAACTGGTTTTGTATCCCCCTAATACACTGGGTTTTGTATCACACCAAACATTTGGTTTTTTTGATAAACCCCTTAATACACGGGGGTTTTGTATCCCCCTAATCCCGGGGTTTTTGTATCACACCAAATCACGGGGTTTTTGATCACCCTAATACACTGGGTTTTGTATCACACCTAATACACTGGGTTTTGTATCACACCTAATACACGGGGTTTTGTATCACGCCTAATACACTGGGTTTTGTATCACACCTAATACACTGGGTTTTGTATCACACCTAATACACGGGGTTTTTGATCACACCTAATACAGGGTTTGTATCAACCTAATACACGGGGTTTTTTGTACCCCCAATACACGGGTTTTTTGTATCACACCTAATACACTGGGTTTTGTATCACACCTAATACACGGGGTTTTGTATCACACCTAATACACTGGGTTTTGTATCACACCTAATACACTGGGTTTTGTATCACACCTAATACACTGGGTTTTTATCACACCTAATACACTGGTTTTGTACCCAACCCCTAATCACGGGTTTTTTTGTACACACCAAATAACTGGGTTTTGTACCCAAAACCCTAAACACTGGGTTTTGTATCACACCTAATACACTGGGTTTTGTATCACACCTAATACACTGGGTTTTGTATCACACCTAATACACTGGGTTTTGTATCACACCTAATACACTGGGTTTTGTATCACACCTAATACACTGGGTTTTATCACACCTAATACACTGGGTTTTGTATCACACCTAATACACTGGGTTTTGTATCACACCTAATACACTGGGTTTTGTATCACACCTAATACACGGTTTTTTGTATCACCCTAATACACGGGGTTTTGTACACACCAAATCAGGGTTTTGTTCAACCTAATACATTTTTTTTGTATCACACCTAATACACTGGGTTTTGTATCACACCTAATACACTGGGTTTTGTATCACACCTAATACACTGGGTTTTTTATTAAGCAAAGTTAGTTTGATACTTGTACAACAGTTAACATGAACAAAACTGTCTTTTATGTCAACAAGGGTGTTTCTCCCCTTTTCCCCCCCCTTTTATTACTTTTTTTATATATATTTGAAGCCAAAAACAAGGGTATCCTTCTAAAAGCTGTATATAACTAATCATTAACAGAACTAATGTTAATGTTAATGCTTGATCATTGTAAACTTACTGACCACTTGACTGATGATGACTGTCCTTTGATGGAGATAAGTACAAATTGATGTCAGTAAATTCAGAATCTTGTAATGCATCACATTGTAGCTGTTGTAGCCACTGTAACCTTAGTGACGAACCCAGAAACATCTCATCAAGGGAATGGCATCAACAGGGAATGACTTATACATCCTAGCTTATCATATTACCCATCCCTCAAGGTACTATTAAAGGAGCATTTATTTCTGGTGGGTGTGCGTATGACAACATTCCAGGCATGAGGAAGTGACACCACGGCACCTGCTAAACTATTGGATGGATATTGAAAGCAGTTTATCTGGCAAAACAGCGTCACTTTTACACTTTTTTTTATTTACGTTGAAAAACTGTCTGAAATAAGTTGCCGTTGACGGAAATACTGGCTTGCGTGATAGCACCTTAACCCGCATGGCCTTTGCCTTCATAACACTGCTTGTGGGTAACCTGTGAACCCATTAACCTTATCAGAAACCCATAAAGTCCATGGGTTCCTGATGTTGCTATGAAGACATTTGAGACTGACCCCTGCCCCTTGCCCATGCTTGAGACAGTCATGCTGCTTCCTAGCCTAGCACAGCATGATGCAGCAACAGCAGACCAACACCTTGCATGCCTGCCTGCCTCACACGCCACAAAGGTAAGTATGACCTGTTGGGATAAGTAGTCACAAAACACAGACTGGTGCAGGAATACTGTATTATCTCGGTAATATTCCAGATCAACACTGGACTTCCTTGGCTGGACGAAACGACTTTTTTCTGGTGAGTTTTGATGCGTTTTGAATTAATCTGCTAACCGTTTCTGTCGCAATTTTTTTTTTTTTTTTTTTTGTAGTTAGATAAAGGTTTGGTTTTGGGTTGGTTAGGTTCATTTTTTTTTTTTTTTTTTTTTTTTTTTTTTTTGCAAAAAAAAAAAAAAAAATATTTGCACGAAACGGTTAGCAATTAATTCAAAACACGTCAAAAAATCCCAGAAAAAAAAAATAGTTTCGTCCACAAAGGAAGTTTGGTGTTAATCGGAAATTTTTCCCTTTTCTCTTGCAGGGAGTCATAGGGAGCTTTAAAAAAAGGCTACATCAGTCATGGTGGGGATGAAAGGGGGATTAGGGATGTTAAGTAACGGGAAATACCACGTGTAGGTTTTTCGCGGCCTCTTGTAGTTCCCTTTTTTCTTATGTTCTTATTTTTCTTATCTTTACGTTTTGAATTTTTTTCAGAGAGAAAATGGGAAAAATTTTTGCTCGTATTCGTAGTCACATACCATGTTGTTGGGGTAATTGCTAGATTTTTTTCCATTTCTACTCAGTCAAAATTTTCACTTTTATCTTGTAGCTGCCATGGGAAAGTACTAGAGCAATCCTACAGTACTCCTATTGCAAACCAACAGAGATCTTGTAGCGCCAGGAAAGTAATAGAGCAATCAACAGTACTCCCATTGCAATCACAACAGAATCTTGTAGCTGCCATGGAAATACTAGAGCAAAATACGTACTTTTTTGCAAAACACAACGAGATCTTGTAGCGCCGAAAGTACTAGAGCAAACATCGTACTCCTATTGCAATCACAACAGAGATTTGTAGCTGCCATGGGGAAAATACTAAGCAATCAACAGTACCCTATTGCAATCACAAAGAGATCTTGTAGCTGCCATGAAAGTATAACAATCATACAGTACTCCTATTTCAATCACAAAAAGAGTCTTTTAGCTGCCATGGGAAGCTAGAGCAATTAACAGTACTCCTATTTCAATCACAAAGAGATCTTTTAGCGCCATGGAAATACTAGAGCAACCACAGTACTCCCTATTGCAATCACAAAAGAGATCTTGTAGCTGCCATGGAAAGTACTAGAGCAATCCTACAGTACTCCTATTGCAATCACAAAAGGCGGCAGACATATTGATTTTAAATTTGGACAAAAAAAAAGTGAAAAATGACCCCGTACAATGTGGGATGTGATACGAATCGGGCATCTGTGTTTAGATTAAGAGGTAATAAATAAAGAGAGGTAATAAAAGTATTTTCCCGCTTTAGCCTGTTTTTTCTTGCCACTTATCCACCCCTTTTTTCTCCCTTGTCCCAAGTGTTATGTCAATGCGGTCTTTAACAATTCTCTATTTCAATGCCTGGCAATGGCTGGGGGATCTATATAAATTCATCAACAATTCCAGGGGTTTAAAATTATGATCTCAACATAATTAAAATCCCTGAACTGACCAGGACGGAGGGAAACATGACTTGACTCGTAAATAGAAGACTGACTCAATCCACATTTATAGTAAGCTAAAACAGAGACTTCCTGCTTTATCACCTAATTTGACTCACAGACCATGACTCATAAACAGAAAACTGACTCAATCCACATTTATAGTAAGCTAAAACAGAGACTTCCTGCTTTATCACAAAACTTGACTCACAGACCATGACTCTTAAACAGAAAACTGACTCAATCCACATTTATAGTAAGCTAAAACAGAGACTTCCTGCTTTATTGATCTGACTTGACTCATAGACCATGACTCATAAACAGAAAACTGACTCAATCCAAGTTTATAGTAAGCTAAAACGGACTCTACCTGCTTATCAACCTGACTTGACTCATAGACCAACACTGGCTTGACTCATAGACCAACACTGGCTTGACTCATAGACCAACACTGGCTTGACTCATAGACCAACACTGGCTTGACTTGTGATGCAAAACCTACCTTGACATGAATGAGGTAAGATCGACGCATCCTTACAGTGAAGAACGCAGCCTCCAGTGTCCTCGAGCCCCGCAGCCCCCGCCGCATGCCCCTGCAGAAGAACTCCGGCTGTCTGCTCCTGGTGCAGCAGTTTTGGGCCATGCTGGTCAAGAAAGTGCTCTATACCTTCAGGAACAAGTTTCTCACTATTGCTCAGGTAAAACCATATGACCTACTGCCACTATTATTGAGGTAGGAAAAGTTCTTACGGCTATTAACCAGGGTAGAACAAGAAGTAACGGATTCAAGCTGGAGAAGCGTAGATTTAAAAAAGAAATAGGGAAAAACTGGTTCACAAATAGGGTGGTGAATGATTGGAATGGACTCAGTAGACAGGTAGTTAGTGCGGAGTTCTTAGATAGCTTTAAAGGGAGGCTGGATAAATTCATGGATGGGGATGAAAGGTGGATGTAGGTAGTGTTAAGTAACAGGAACTACCTCGTGTAGGTCTCACGGCCTCTTGTAGCTTCCTTGTTTTGTTATGTTATTCTTATGTTCTTATTCTATTATATTACCTACTACTATTATTATATTACTACACACTACTATTCATTACCTACTACTATTATTATATTACTACACACTACTATTCATTACCTACTACTATTATTATATTACTACACACTACTATTCATTACCTACTACTATTATTATATTACTACACACTACTATTCATTACCTACTACTATTATTATATTACTACACACTACTATTCATTACCTACTACTATTATTATATTACTACACACTACTATTCATTACCTACTACTACTATTATTATATTACTACACACTACTATTCATTACCTACTACTACTATTATTATATTACTACACACTACTATTCATTACCTACTACTATTATTATATTACTACATACTACTACTCATTACCTACTACTATTATTATATTACTACACACTACTATTCATTACCTACTACTATTATTATATTACTACATACTACTATTCATTACCTACTACTATTATTATATTACTACACACTACTA
Organism: Chionoecetes opilio; assembly: GCA_016584305.1. Lineage (NCBI taxonomy): Eukaryota > Metazoa > Arthropoda > Malacostraca > Decapoda > Majidae > Chionoecetes > Chionoecetes opilio. The sequence continues at coordinate 83,732 of JACEEZ010009947.1, read as the reverse complement.
TTCATTACCTACTACTATTATTATATTACTACACACTACTATTCATTACCTACTACTATTATTATATTACTACACACTACTATTCATTACCTACTACTATTATTATATTACTACATACGTACTACTCTTCAGTCTAGTTTAGTCTACCCTGCCGCCTGTTCCTTGGTCCTCTCTTAAGGCCATGACTGGAGAGTGAAACATTTGAAGTTACACAAAATCATTCTTAAATTTATAGAAATCAATGGGAATATAAAATTTGTTTAACACATTAGTCACTTAATGCACAATTTTCCAGGAATGTAACTCTTGCATGAAACGAGAGATACACATTGTTCTCGTTTGCATTGTTCTGTGGAGGCCGTGAAAATGTAACTTCTGCCTCGCAATGCACACCTGTACGTACTCTCATACAGTAAACCCTCGCTTTAACGAACCAATTAGGGGGAAGGGGGTGACGTTATATCCGAAAGTACGTTATATCCAAGAGATCCAAACTTTTCACATACTGTATAACAAACTTTGTTCATTATATGAGGTGAAAGTTCGCCATTGCCTCTCATAACTCTTAAACTTCAAAAATAACATTGTACTCGTTTTATCCCTCGCTCATGCCTCCACAGAACAATTTATAGAAATCAATGGGAATATAGAATTTGTAAAACACATTATTCGCTTCACATAAATGAGGGATGAATGTACAACGTTTATTTTGAGACATGAGAGTACGTGTATATATGTAATGAGAGGCAGACCTTACATTGCACTGCCCTCCACCACTACAAAAAATATATATACCTATCTAAATCTATGTACGTTTTCTACAATGGCAATAAATAAAAAAAATAAAAAAATCCCCAAATTATCTATGTACGTTTTCTACAATGGCAATAAATAAAAAAAGAAAAAAGAAAATCCCCAAATTATCTATGTATGTTTTCTACAATGGCAATAAATAAATAAAAAATCCCCAGAACATCATCCCGGTGGCCTTCCTGATCCTGGCCCTGCTGGTGGTGCAGACACTGCCGGGGGTGAACGACGCCCCCCCGGAGGTCCACTTCTCCCTGGATGTAAGTAGCTACCCATCGAGTGCCCCTAACCTTGACTTTTACCACAATGGGGGAAAGTCGTGAATTTATTCCTTATTTTCTTATGTTCTTATGAATGAGAAAAAAATGTGTGTCCTTTACCTCTTTTTGGGTCAATGATTTCCCCCCTGAGGTCCACTTGTTGTTGTATGTAAGTAGCTATCAAGTGCCACTAAGCCTTACTCATATTAGCATTGGTGAAAGTTATGAACGAGAAAAAAATGTGTGTCCTTGACCTCTTTTTGGGTCAATGATTTCCCCCCTGAGGTCCACTTGTTGTTGTATGTAAGTAGCTATCAAGTGCCACTAAGCCTTACTCATATTAGCATTGGTGAAAGTTATGAACGAGAAAAAAATGTGTGTCCTTTACCTCTTTTTGGGTCAATGATTTCCCCCCTGAGGTCCACTTCTTGTTGTATGTAAGTAACCATCAAGTGCCACTAAGCCTTACTCATATTAGCATTGGTGAAAGTTATGAACGAGAAAAAAATGTGTGTCCTTGACCTCTTTTTGGGTCAATGATTTCCCCCCTGAGGTCCACTTCTTGTTGTATGTAAGTAACCATCAAGTGCCACTAAGCCTTACTCATATTAGCATTGGTGAAAGTTATGAACGAGAAAAAAATGTGTGTCCTTTACCTCTTTTGGGGTCAATGATTTCCCCCCTGAGGTCCACTTGTTGTTGTATGTAAGTAACTATCAAGTGCCACTAAACTTTACTTATAACAGCAATCAGGGCCGTTTCTTACTACGTATATGTGAACTACGTGGTTGTACAGGGCCCCCGAAGCCACCAAGGGGCCCCGATGCCACCAAGGGGCCCTCGATGCCACCAAGGGGCCCCCGAAGCCACCAAGGGGCCCCCAAGCAGCTATTATTTGCTTTTTCTTTAGAATCTACTTTCTTTTCCTCTTAAAGTGCACCAGATTGATGCATTTAAATATTTAAGGCGTGCCCCCGGACCACCTTAGAGGACTTGGAATCCCCCCACCATAGTTTTATAAAATAGGACCCCCAAACAGCATTTCGCATAGGGCCCCAAAAGGCTAGACACAGCACTGACGGCAATGGGTGAAAGTCATGAATGAGAATAAATATGTGTCCTTTACCTCCTGTTGTATTTCCAGAATTTTGCTGGCACTGTCACGTCCCTGCAAGTAACCAGTCCCAGCAACCTGACGCAGGGGCTGGAGGGAGGGCTGCAGGGGGTCTTCAAGGGGCGGAATGTGCTAGAGTCCCTGCAGCCAGACGCCAACCTCACCACTCATATCCTGGATGAGGTGAGGCGTTTAAAACAGTGGCTATCCTCGCTGCACTTTAACCCCTTCACGCCCAGATCTTTCCTTTGCTATAAAAAATGGTGTATTTTCGAGCCATATAATTACGAAAAGTAACTGAATATACCAAATTAGTTAGTGGACAAGGATACTAAACAGGTCATATCTATGAAACATTGCTTATATTCACTAAAAATTGTCTAATGGTACCCAAATTACAATGAAAATTACGCTCTGGGTCTCAAGGGGTTAAAACAGTGTCTATACTCGCTGCACTTTAAGTTGATGAAAATGGGGTCCCTTCACTCCCCCCTTCTGAACGCACAGGATTGGCTGAGGTGTTGGGTGTTGGGTGAGAATGCCTTACTCCAAGTTCCGCCCTAAAGCCCCAACACCCAACACCTCAGCCAATCCCGTGCGCTCGGAAGGGGGAAATGAAGGGGCCCCATTTTCGCCAACTGAATGTGTGGTGAGTATAGGTGTCTGGCTGAACTGAAACTATGAAGTAACTCATTGTTGGTGAGATAAAAGCAATTACTACACATCTTTATCTTCCGTACTTACAACTCTGCTTTCTTTCATGGATCCAGCTTTACCTTATTGACTAAAGAAGCTGTTGTTTTCCCTTCACTCAGGCTGAACTAAAACAAGGAAAGTAACTTATTGTTGGTGAGATCAAAGGAAGTACTTCACGTCTTTATCTTCAGTACTTGCAACTCTAACTTCTGCCATGAATCTTGTTTTACCCAACTGACCAAAGACGTTGTTGTTTTCCCTTCACTCAGGCTGAACTATCACTATAAAGTAACTTGTTGTTGGTGAGATAAAAGCAAGTACTTCACGTCTTTATCTTCAGTACTTGCAACTCTAACTTCTGCCATGAATCTTGTTTTACCTAACTGACCAAAGAAGCTGTTGTTTTCCCTTCACTCAGGCTGAACTATAACTATAAAGTAACTTATTGTTAGGGAGATAAAAGCAGCTACTACATGTCCCGTATCTTTTTTATTTGCAACTCTGCCTTCTGCCATGAATCTTGTTGAATTGACCAAAGAAGTTGTACAGGAAGTTTTACAGAAGTTTTACTTTACTGGAACTACCACGTGTAGGTCTCGCGGCCTCTTGTAGCTTCCTTATTTTCTTATGTTCTTATGTAGAAGTTGTTGTTTTCCCTTCACTCAGGCCGGCAGAGACCTTCCTTCCTTCAACCAACACAACATTGTCAGTCTGAGCATCGAGGGAGACGTGGACACAGCAGACATCCTGGCAATCTTCAACAACCAGCCCTTCCACACGCCTCCCCTGGCACTGGCACTCGCCGACACCGCCGTGGTCCGTGCCGTCACCGCCAACAACAATATCACCATCACTACCTCAAACCACCCACTGCCCAGAACTGATATTGAGAAGGTGAGCAAATGATTCTCTTGGCCTCTTGTAGCTTCCATATTTTCTTATGTTCTTATGATTTAGACTTACAATGCAACCTTGAAATATATAGAAGTACAGATGTTGGAATGTCATATGAGGCATTAAGGAAGAGAATGAAAGCTATCTTGAACTATGACAATGCTTTGCTTTGTGTGTATGTTGTTATCCCTGTTGTCAGGCTTATGATGTAGCACTACTGTACTCTCTACCTCCCCTGTGTTCCTCACCTGCTGATGGAAGCACATAGGTTGGAATGTCATATGAGGCATTGAGAAAGAGAATGAAAGCTATCTTGAACTTTGACAATGCTTTACTGAGTATGTATGGTGTTAGCATTACCATGGTGTCAGGTTTATCATGAAATAAATCAAAGCACATCTTGGAATGGCATGTGAGGAATCAACGAAGAGAATGAACACTGTCTTGAACTTTGAAAATGGTTTACTGTGTACGTATTTTGCTAGCCTTGTCCGCCTTATCATGAAGTATTGGTCTAATCTCTACCTCTATGTTCTTCACCTGCTAAATTTTCTCATGTTTTCCGCACCCCCTGTCACTGTGATCCTCACCTCACCCTGACGCCCTCACAGCTCACCATGGACCAGCGCCAGAACCTGGGCTTCCAGATTGGCTTCAACCTTGCCTTTGGGATGTCTTTCTTGGCCGCCTCCTTCGTTATCTTCCTCATCCAGGAACGCAGCAGTGAGTGGGGGGCTAAGGGCCTTCTGTTACTATTGTTATTATCAGTAACCAAAGGTGGGCACCAAACCGTTAATCGTTAATTAAAGAAGTTAACATTTCTGTAATCGATTTAACTTTTCAGTTAACTTTGGAAATCATTAGGACTAATTAACTTCCGTTACATTTAACTTCCGTTAACTCAAGTCCCAAAAATTTCATAAAAACTGGTAAACGTTTAAAAGTTTCTATTATTTTCAGATTTTCAATACAGATGTTGAGTCTTAGCATATTTAATATTGTACGCGTCATTCTTTCAACCCCGATATAACGCCACTTATTAGTTTTTTTTCACCCTTTTCTGGCTCTAAAAGCCTTTAAAAACCTAAATCAGGGCCAAAACTATGAAATCAGCCTTTTTTAGGTTTTTTTAAAAGTTAAAACTATAAAATCTGCCTTTTTTTTTAACTCTAAAGCAAAAAAATAAAGTTTTTGGGTTTTAAAGCCCTTAAAAAAAACCCATAAAGGCTGATTATATAGTGTTGACACTTTACAAAGGTGTTTTTAGGTGGTTTTAGAGCAAAAACAGATTTTTTTTTTTTTTTCTATAATAAAAAAACGTTAACAGTTTATCGATAACTTCCGTTACATTTTTAAAGAATTAACTGATTAACGGTTATCTAAGTTCATTTTTTGGTTAACGGATTAACGGTTAACGAAGTCAACTTTTTGATTAACGGCGCCCACCACTGTCAGTGACCCATTAAGCAAGAAATATGACTGAGAAAAAGATGCTTAAAACAAATAATTGAATCCATTAAATAGAAATAGAATAAAGGAGGTGGGAAGGGAGGGATGTGGAATGGACTCAAGGAGAAGAGAGAGAGAGAGAGAAAAACACGGCATCACTCATAGGGAAATATTTCATGGTACAAGCAAATATAGTTTTCTCCCTAACTCATCAACAGGGAAAGGGTATAGGTGGTCATCTCCCCCTTCATATCTATCTATCTATCTATTAAGGCAGCCCTGATAGATAAGCTGGCAAAATAGGAGTAACAAAAAGCCCGCTGAGTTGCCAGTCCCTATAAAGAAGACAATAAGAGAATATAAGAAAATATATTGTTCCTGACGAATGACTTGTCTTTGCTCTGTGTCCTAAAAGAAGGTCCCTTGAACACTTGCAGCCAAAGCCAAACACCTTCAGTTTGTGTCGGGAGTCAACTTTGTCACCTACTGGATGGCCTCCGCGATCTGGGATTACGTCCTCTTCCTCGTCCCCTGCTGCCTGTGTCTGCTGTGCCTTGCCGTAAGTACCGTAGTATTAATGAAGGGATTACGTCCTCTTCCTCGTCCCCTGCTGCCTGTGTCTGCTGTGCCTTGCCGTAAGTACCGTAGTATTAATGAAGGGATTACGTCCTCTTCCTCGTCCCCTGCTGCCTGTGTCTGCTGTGCCTTGCCGTAAGTACCGTAGTATTAATGAAGGGATTACGTCCTCTTCCTCGTCCCCTGCTGCCTGTGTCTGCTGTGCCGTGCCGTAAGTACCATAGTATTAATGAAGGGATTACGTCCTCTTCCTCGTCCCCTGCTGCCTGTGTCTGCTGTGCCTTGCCGTAAGTACCATTTTAACCCCTTCACGCCCAGATCTTGCCCTTGCTATATAAAATTGTCTGTTGTATATGTCATAAAATTACAAAAAGTAACTAAAAATACCAAATTTGTTAGTGGACAAGGATACTAAACAGGTCATAATTATCTATTAAAATATTGCTTATATCCATTAAAATTGTCTAATGGTTCCCAAATTACAATGAAAATAACGTTCTGGGCTTCAAGGGGCTAATGAAGACACTATAACCATGACTATCACTGTCACGTAGGTTCACTATCACCGCCTCCTGAAGCAAGCTGACTGGCACTGAGGATGTACCGTACATAACACTATAGTCGCCAGTCACTTACCACTGCACTAATGTCGCCAGGCGCCATATATTACCAATTTTAGCATCACTACAGATTTTTTTTTTTTTTTTTTTTTTTTTTTTTATTTTATATATATATATTTATATATTTATTTTTTTTGGCTCCCCTTTTTCAATTTTCGGGTGAGCGCCACTGGACTAACAGGTCTTGTATAACCTGCAGCTGTTTGCATGAAGGGAGGTATAATAGATAGGAAGGTAAAGGTCTAATTTTTCACTGCTTGCATTAGTTCTTCTTTAGTAAGAACGCCAAGCTGCAACTACTATATGGTCGTATCACCCTGCAGCTGCGTGACATGAACGGAGAGGTAGTAATAGAAGGAAGAAGGAAGGGTATGAATTCTCACTGCGGTTGTTGTAGTCTTCTTTAGTAATACCTCAAAGCTGCACTACAATCAGGTCCTGTATAACCCTGCAGCTGTTGGAAAAGGAGAGTATGAAAAGAAGGAAGAAGGAAGGGTATAAATACACTGCTGCATTAGTCTTCTTTGTAATACTCCACAGCTGCACTTACTATGGTCTATATAACCTGCAGCTGTTATGGCATAAGGAAGGTATGTAATAGAAGGAAGGAAAGGAAGGGTATAATATTCTCACAGCTGCATTAGTCTTCTTTAGTATAACCTCAAATGACTATATAGTTCTATATAACCTTGCAGTGTTATGCATGAAGAGAGGTATGTATATATATAAGGAAGGATTAGGGTATAATTTCTCATGCTGCATTAGTCTTCTTTTATTTTTTCCTCACAGCTGCACTACTATAGGTCTGTATAACCCTGCAGCTGTTATGCATGAAGGAGAGGTAGTAATAGAAGGAAGGAAGAGGGTATAATATTCTCACTGCTGCATTAGTTCTCTTTAGTAATAACCTCACAGCTGCACTACTTAAGGTCCTGTATCACCCTGCAGCTGTTATGGCATGAAGAGGAGGTATGTAATAGAAGGAAGGAAGAAGGGTAGAATTATTCTCACAGCTGCATTAGTCCTCTTGTAATAACCTCTACAGCTGTTATTTCTACAGGTCCTGTTCCTGTATATCCCTGCAGCTGAGTTTGGCATGAAGGGTCTGAGTGAAGGGGAGAAGCAGTGGGTCGCATCTTCCTGGTGCTGCTGACTGTACTGATGGGCGTCCCTGCCCCTCAATGTAGCCTCTGACTCCGTTCCTCTTCTAACAATCCCGTCAGGAGGCTTCACCAAGATGATCCTGGCCAACATTATCACGGGTGAGGAGAGAGAGAGAGAGAGAGAGTATACAACATAAAAAAAACAATGTTTGAGAGAGAGAGAGAGTATACAACATTAAAAAAAACAGAGAGAGAGAGTATACAACATTAAAAAAACTGAGAGAGAGAGAGAGAAAAAAAAAATATGTATGTTTGGTGATTTAGAACATTTTCATCTCCCTACTCCTTCATACCAAAACTGTTAGAGATGACTGAAATGCACTTTATTTCTTCCTTCTCATTGATAAACTCAGAGTGTACAGTAGCGCCTTCCATCCTATGCTAGGCAGTACTGATGACCACTCCGGCACATTGCTGTGGAGGCAGGTGGAGGACCCCAAACACTATTAAAGCCACCCAGGTCCTCAGCCGAAAACTGGGTTGCCTGTCAGGAAGAGCATCCGGGGCATAAAACTCATGCCACAAATTTAAATGATGAATGCCAACAATAGAATTTGAAGCGTATCATCGACTGTCTAACCTCATAAAGACATTACGGGAAAATCTGATGTTAAACAGAAAGATAATTGATGATACTTCCTCTCTCTCCTCCTCTACTTCGATTAATACTTACTAATAGTACATACTAATACCCACTCTTAATACTTACTAATAGTACATACTAATACCCACTACTAATACTTACTAATAGTACATACTAATACCCACTACTAATACTTGATAATAGTACATACTAATACCCACTGTTAATACTTGATAATAGTACATACTAATACCCACTGTTAATACTTGATAATAGTACATACTAATACCCACTGTTAATACTTGATAATAGTACATACTAATACCCACTATTAATACTTGATAATAGTACATACTAAATAACCACTATTAAATACTTGATAAGAGTACAGTCACTAATACCACACTGTTTAACACCTTCACGCCCAGAATCTTTACACATGGCTTAAAAAATTGTCTTGTCGAGTCATAAAATTACAAAAAGTACTGAATTATACCAAATTAGCCCCAATCGACAAGGATACAAACAGCGTCCTTATCTATAAATATGCTTGATAGCACTCAAAATTGCCTAATGGCACCCAAATTACAATGGAAATTACTTCCGAGTCTGAAGGGTTACTACTTACTAATAGTACTAAATTTCATACAATACATTACACCTCGCCTCCTCTCCCTGCAGGCATGGCCACCATCATCACGTCCACCATCTCAGAAATCCCAGACCTTGACTTGCTAACAGTGGCAATACCTGTATGGATCTTCATGTGTCCCCTCCTAGCCATGGCCGTCGCTATACCGCATTCAGCAAACTTCAGGTCAACGAGATATGCAAACAGCCGGCCTTCAGTGTGGCTCTGCTCGTTGGCATCGCTCCAAACCCCTGCTGCCGAGGTGAGGGTCTTAAGTTTCCTACTCTTGGATGTTCATATACAGGAACTACAACGTGTAGGTCTCACAGCCTCTTGTAGCTTCCTTATGTTCTTATGTTCTTATGTACTCTGCTATTCTTTTGCAAGGACGTTTTCAGTTTCCATAAGATATGATTTATTTATCTGTCAGTATGTCTGTAGAGATCTAGGCACTCACAAAAAGTTGGAGCAGTCTCAAAAGCGTATTTTGTTTTGATCTGAAGACATAACATTTTTCCACATTCAAGGACAGGAACTACCACTTGTAGGTCTCGCGGCCTCTTGTAGCTTCCTTATTGTCTTATGTTTGTATGTTCTTATGACAGGAATGAAGCCATGCTGTTGATTAGAGCACAAAATAGTGTTGAGAGATAGCAATACCTCACATTGAATTTGGTAGTAACGAACCGTGTCTTGTGAACAGAGGCCAGCAAGTGTGGCAGCTTTGGGTGTGTGGAGTGGACGGAGGACTACCTGGGCTGGGAGAAGCTGGGTGTTGGGCGCATGCTGGTGTTCCTGGGCGTGGAGGGCGTGGCCTTCTTCCTGCTCATCACCCTGGTGGAGATGAAGGTGTTCCAGAGACTCAGATACACCCTGGCGTGCCTCAAGAGGGCCGTCACCCCATGGAGGAGTGGTGAGTAGGCTGGGGTGGGGCTGGGTTTCTCTCTCTCTCTCTCTCTGTTTGTTTCTCTATTGTGTGGGTTGTCACTAGAAGGTTACCGTGGTGTAACGGGTAGCACAGCCGCCCGGCAAGCGGAAGGTCCCGGGTTCGATTTCCGAGCGGTGCAACCTTTATTGGTGAGACCCCCTAGTCTAACATCTCTCTCTATCTCTCTTTCTCTCTCTCTGTTTGTTTGTATCTCTCTCTCTCTCTCTCTCTCTCTCTCTCTCTCTCTCTCTCTCTCTCTCTCTCTCTCTCTCTGTCTCTGTCTCTGTCTCTGTCTGTCTGTCTGTGTCTGTCTCTCTCTCTCTCTCGTTGTATCTGGTCATTGGATGGTGTGTTGTGTAGGCTCTCTAGTTTCCCTCTCTGCCAGGGCGGAGGGTGGAGGACGGGCCGGACACGGAGGAGGACGAGGACGTGGCTGCCGAGAGGATGCGCATCCTGGGCACGCCGCCGGAAAAGCTGCTGGATTCCGACAGGCTGATTCTAAGGTGGAGTAAACTGTATTTTTTATTCATAAGTACAGTCAACCCTCTCTCGAACAATAGAACTGGGCTTAAAATAGGTTGAATTATCTGAAGTTCTAATTAGACAGGTTCGAATTAGAGTGGGGGTTTACGGTATAAGAACCTCAGTGTAATTATATGACAGCCTAGAATATGGAGAGTCTAGGGTGTCATTGTGTGTTATGTGACTCTCAACAATGTACAGTAAAACTTCTCGTATTCGGACTTAGATATTATTCGGACCTACTCCTCTCTCTCTCTCTCTCTCTCTCTCTCTCTCTCTCTCTCTCTCTCTTTTTTTTTCTTTTTTTTATTTTTTTTTTTTTTTTTTTTTTTTTTTTTTTTTTTTTTTTCTTTTTTTTTTTTTTTTTTTTTTTATCCCACCCATATATAATCCCCCCATTATTCGGATCCTTGCATTACTCGGACCACTCCTTGGCCCAATTAGTCCGAATATGAGAGGTTTTACGGTACTTAAGTTGAAGATCTTAACAACATGATCACTATTTTCATTGCTGCATGGAAGTTATTATAGCCGGCACACGTTAAGTTGGCGAAAATTGGGTCCCTTCATTCCCCCTGCGAAAATTGGGTCCCTTCATTTCCCCTGCGAAAATTGGGTCCCTTCATTCCCCCTGCGAAAATTGGGTCCCTTCATTCCCCCTGCGAAAATTGGGTCCCTTCATTCCCCCTGCGAAAATTGGGTCCCTTCATTCCCCCTGCGAAAATTGGGTCCCTTCATTCCCCCTGCGAAAATTGGGTCCCTTCATTCCCCCTGCGAAAATTGGGTCCCTTCATTCCCCCTGCGAAAAATTGGGTCCTTCATTCCCCTGCGAAAATTGGGTCCCTTCATTCCCCCTGCGAAAATTGGGTCCCTTCATTCCCCCTGCAAAAATTGGGTCCCTTCATTCCCCCTGCGAAAATTGGGTCCCTTCATTCCCCCTGCGAAAATTGGGTCCCTTCATTCCCCCTGCGAAAATTGGGTCCCTTTATTCCCCCTTCGAAAATTGGGTCCCTTCATTCCCCCTGCGAAAATTGGGTCCCTTCATTCCCCCTTTCAGAAGGCACGGGATTGGCTGAGGTGTTGGGTGTTGGGTGAGAATGCCTTACTTCAATTTCCCCCCTAAAGCCCCAACACCCAACACCTCAGCCAATCCCGTGCGTTCAGAAGGGGGGAGTGAAGGGGCCCATTTTTAGCCAACTTAGCATGCGACGAGTATAGTAATGAGTTGAATAATGGTAATGAAATCTGCTTGGTATTGTCATGGTGTTGGAATATTAAACCAGTCCATCATTGTTGCTTCAGGGACCTCTGTAAGACGTACCCTGGGGGGCTGTCGGCGGTGGACCACCTCAACCTGGGGGTGCCCCTGGGGGAGTGCTTCGGCCTGCTGGGCATCAACGGCGCCGGCAAGACCACCACCTTCAAGATGCTGACTGGCGACCTGCAGGTGTCTGACGGAGACGCCTTTGTGAACACCTACAGCATCCGGGGGAACATTAAGAAGGTAAGGGGAGACGCCTTTGTGAACACCTACAGCATCCGGGGGAACATTAAGAAGGTGAGGGGAGACGCCTTTGTGAACACCTACAGCATCCGGGGGAACATTAAGAAGGTAAGGGGAGACGCCTTTGTGAACACCTACAGCATCCGGGGGAACATTAAGAAGGTAAGGGGAGACGCCTTTGTGAACACCTACAGCATCCGGGGGAACATTAAGAAGGTGAGGGGAGACGCCTTTGTGAACACCTACAGCATCCGGGGGAACATTAAGAAGGTGAGGGGAGACGCCTTTGTGAACACCTACAGCATCCGGGGGAACATTAAGAAGGTGAGGGGAGACGCCTTTGTGAACACCTACAGCATCCGGGGGAACATTAAGAAGGTGAGGGGAGACGCCTTTGTGAACACCTACAGCATCCGGGGGAACATTAAGAAGGTGAGGGGAGACGCCTTTGTGAACACCTACAGCATCCGGGGGAACATTAAGAAGGTGAGGGGAGACGCCTTTGTGAACACCTACAGCATCCGGGGGAACATTAAGAAGGTGAGGTGGCACGGGGTAGACGCAAGGATAACATGTACTATCCTTGGGTAGAGTGGTGGAGGCCCAGACAGCTGAATGCAGGGAAACCAGTGTTTTCCGTTCATTCTTCCTATAGTCTATTTTATTTAATATGGTCAAAATGCACAAAGGAGACCACGCCCCCTGCCTTTCTCCCATTGTCTACGGGGCAGCAGATTGGTGCACTCAATGGTCATCATGTGTACAGGTTACTCGTATCATTATCACTACCAAACACACTATCCTCACTACATAATAGCACGTGACCACTGGGAATTTTGACCATATTAAATAAAATAGACTATAGTATATATATTTTGATGTCTGTTACAACTGTTTCTTGCAATTGCTTCAAGAGGGCTTTAGACAAGTCTCCATTTGCTAGTGTTCTTGCACTTTCCCTCCACTTTCAAGAATTCAGTGTCATTTAAGTAAACAGGTAGTACATTAGCTGGAATAAGAGGGAACCCAACTGTATTGCTGGTCCATGTTCTAAGCAGAACTTGTCAGCAGTCACCGAGACAGGCAGACACCACTGTGCAGTATACAATAAGTACATTTATATCCTGGGAACAACCCTCACAAAGAAACTAAATTAGGGAAAAAGCTAAACTAGGGTAACTAGGGACTGGCAACTAAGCGGCCTTTTTGTTGCTTCCTCTCTCTCTCTCTCTCTCTCTCTCTCTCTCTCTCTCTCTCTAGGAAGGGAGACAGAGGACTAAAGTCAAATTATCGACCCGTAAGTCTAACATCAGTGGTGGGTAAATTATTGGAATCTATTATTGCAAAAAACATTAGAGAGCACTTAGATAAACATAGTTTGATCAATGATTCACAACATGGATTCACCAAGGGTAGGTCATGTCTCACCAATTTATTGAGTTTTTATAGGAAAGTTTATGAGACGGCAGATAATGATAAGGATTATGATATAATATATCTGGACTTTAGTAAGGCATTTGACAAAGTACCACATGAGCGACTCTTAAATAAGGTTAGGGCTCATGGTATAGATGGGAAGGTTCTTCATTGGATCAGAGCTTGGCTACGTAATAGGCAACAAAGGGTTACAATTAATGGTTCCAAATCTGAATGGGGACTGGTGACAAGTGGAGTTCCACAAGGGTCTGTTTTGGGCCCATTACTATTTTTGATTTACATCAACGACTTGGATAGTGGGATTAGCAGTGATATCAGCAAGTTTGCTGATGATACTAAGTTAGGTAGGATTATTGGATCACAGTCTGACGTAAACATATTGCAGGGAGACTTAGATAAACTTAACGAGTGGGCAGTCAGATGGCAGATGGAATTTAATATTGATAAATGTAGCGTTATGAATGTTGGTAGAAAAAACCCTGGTAATAGATACACCATAAGCAATGTATCGCTGAAAAGATCAGAAGGTGAAAAAGATCTTGGAGTGAGGGTGAGCCCAGACCTCCGACCTAGGAAACAATGTATTGAGGCCAGAAATAGAGCTAATAGAGTATTAGGATTCATTACCAGAAGTGTTAAAAGTAGAAGTGCGGAAGTTATTCTAAAGCTTTATCTGGCTCTAGTCAGGCCTCACCTAGACTATGCAGTTCAGTTTTGGTCTCCATATTACAGGATGGATATAGCGTTGTTAGAAAAAGTGCAGAGAAGGATGACCAAAATGATACAAGGGATGCGTAACTTTAGTTATGAGAGGAGATTGAAGTTATTAAAATTACACTCACTCGAGAGACGCAGAGTAAGGGGCGATCTGATAGAAGTTTTTAAGTGGATAAAGGGATTTAATAAAGGAGATGTAGGAAAAGTTCTTACGGCTTTTAACCAGGGTAGAACAAGAAGTAACGGATTCAAGCTGGAAAAGCGTAGATTTAGAAAGGAAATAGGGAAAAACTGGTTCACAAATAGGGTGGCGAATGAGTGGAATGGTCTCAGTAGACAGGTAGTTAGTGCGGAGTCATTAGGGAGCTTTAAAGGGGAGCTGGATAGGTTCATGGATGGGGATGAAAGGTGGATGTAGGTAGTGTTAGGTGACAGGAACTACCACGTGTAGGCCTCGCGGCCTCTTGTAGCTTCCTTATTTTCTTATGTTCTTATGTTCTCTCTCTCTCTCTCTCTCTCTCTCTCTCTCTCTCTCTCTCTCTCTCTCTCTCTCTCTCTCTCTCTCTCTCTCTCTCTCTCCTCTCTCTCTCTCTCTCCCCCCCCCCCCCCTTGGCCAGGCCTTTGTGATGTAAAAAAAAAAAAAAAAAAAAAGATCAGTGAGGTATACATTTTTTTGTATGTGTGTATTATTTCTGTGGTGTTTTGTCCGTTGCAGGTGCGGCAGGACATCGGCTACTGCCCCCAGTTTGATGCCCTCCTGGACCACCTGACGGGCCGGGAAACACTGCGCATGTTTGCCCGGCTGCGCGGCGTGCCCGAGCGCTTCATCGACTCCACCATCAAGAGCCTGGGCGAGGATCTGCTCATCACGCAGCACCTGGAAAACCTCTTCAAGAACTACAGGTATGCCAGGACTCCCCAAGCTGTTCTTCTTTCTGTTTAACCCCTTCACGCCCAGATCTTTCCTTGGCTATAAAAAATTGTATGTTGTTAGCCATAAAATTACGAAGGGTAACTGAATACACCAAATTAGTTAGGCGACAAGGATACTAAACAGGTCATATCTATAAAATACTGCTAATATTTACTAAAAATTGTCTAATGATAGCCAATATACAATGGAAATTACATTCTGGGTCTGAAGGGGTTAACGTCAGATTTTCCCATAACATCTTAATGGGGTTAGACGGCCAATGCTGCACTTCCAACTATCTCTATCCATTGCCTGTACTTCTTCAATGGCCAATGCTACACTTCCAACTATCTCTATCCATTGCCTCAACTTCTTCAATGGCCAATGCTACACTTCCAACTATCTCTATCCATTGCCTCAACTTCTTCAATGGCCAATGCTACACTTCCAACTATCTCTATCCATTGCCTCAACTTCTTCAATGGCCAATGCTACACTTCCAACTATCTCTATCCATTGCCTCTACTTCTTCAATGGCCAATGCTACACTTCCAACTATCTCTATCCATTGCCTCTACTTCTTCAATGGCCAATGCTACACTTCCAACTATCTCTATCCATTGCCTGTACTTCTTCAATGGCCAATGCTACACTTCCAACTATCTCTATCCATTGCCTGTACTTCTTCAATGGCCAATGCTACACTTCCAACTATCTCTATCCATTGCCTGTACTTCTTCAATGGCCAATGCTACACTTCCAACTATCTCTATCCATTGCCTGTACTTCTTCAATGGCCAATGCTACACTTCCAACTATCTCTATCCATTGCCTGTACTTCTTCAATGGCCAATGCTACACTTCCAACTATCTCTATCCATTGCCTCTACTTCTACTTCTACTCTACTCCCCAAACTGTTACATCAGGCAAAACATCAGTCACAGCAAACCTTTTAAGCACGAGACCTTAAAATAGGATGGAATTTTCACCTCGTTACAAAAAATACTCTAGTCATGTTGTTGCAGTGGTGGCAACAAGAGGAAGCTGAGCACCGGCGTGGCGCTGGTGGGCGACCCGCCGCTGGTCCTCCTGGACGAGCCCTCCTCCGGCATGGACCCCGTGGCCCGGCGCCTCCTGTGGGACGTCCTGACCTCCGTGCGGGACGGCGGCAGGAGCATCATCCTCACCTCCCACAGGTAACCCTCACATAAACATACATGGCATATTTTTTAAGATACAAGACAAATTTCTCGTTATTTTTTAACACACACACACACACACACACACACACACACACACACAGGGAAGTATACACACATAAACATACATGTCATATTTTTGAAGATACATATGTAGATACAAATTGCTCGTTATTATTTTTTTTAACACGCACACAGACATACAGACAGACATTCCTTCCTTCCGTAACTCTTTCTCTCTATCATTTTTTTTCAACTGAGTTAAAGAAAGGGGGAGAGGTGCTGTCTTCATGCCCCTCCTTCCCTTCCCATCCATTCTTTCCTTCCCATGCATTCCTTCCTTCACTTCCACACTTCCTTCACTCCCTCCACTTCCCACCTTCCTTCCCATGCATTCCTTCCTTCACTTCCACACTTCCCACTTTCCTTCCCATGCATTCCTTCCTTCCCATGCATTCCTTCCTTCACTTCCACACTTCCCACTTTCCTTCCCATGCATTCCTTCCTTCCCATGCATTCCTTCCTTCACTTCCACACTTCCCACTTTCCTTCCCATGCATTCCTTCCTTCCCATGCATTCCTTCCTTCACTTCCACACTTCCTTCACTCCCTCCACTTCCCACCTTCCTTCCCATGCATTCCTTCCTTCACTTCCACACTTCCTTCACTCCCTCCACTTCCCACCTTCCTTCCCATCCATTCCTTCCTTCACTTCCACACTTCCTTCACTCCCTCCACTTCCCACCTTCCTTCCCATGCATTCCTTCCTTCACTTCCACACTTCCTTCACTCCCTCCACTTCCCACCTTCCTTCCCATGCATTCCTTCCTTCACTTCCACACTTCCTTCACTCCCTCCACTTCCCACCTTCCTTCCCATCCATTCCTTCCTTCACTTCCACACTTCCTTCACTCCCTCCACTTCCCACCTTCCTTCCCATGCATTCCTTCCTTCACTTCCACACTTCCTTCACTCCCTCCACTTCCACACTTCCTTCCCATCCATTCCTTCCTTCACTTCCACACTTCCTTCACTCCCTCCACTTCCCACCTTCCTTCCCATGCATTCCTTCCTTCACTTCCACACTTCCTTCACTCCCTCCACTTCCCACCTTCATTCCCATCCATTCCTTCCTTCACTTCCACACTTCCTTCACTCCCTCCACTTCCCACCTTCCTTCCCATGCATTCCTTCCTTCACTTCCACACTTCCTTCACTCCCTCCACTTCCCACCTTCATTCCCATCCCATTCCTTCACTTACCATGATGCATAATCATCAAAGCATTGCCTTGTATACAGTAGTTACAAATCAGTAATTCTGAACTTGGGCTTGTGTGGCTAGCTAAAATTGTTTTTCTTCAGTAAACACAGGCATAGTTTTCCTTGAATTAAAATAGATTCCCCAGCTCCTTTACATGAGATGACTTTGCATTGTTGTCCAGCACCAGATCAACACCATTACCAATACCCGACACACACCAGATCAACACCACTACCAGTACCCGACACACTAAGTAAAGTTCACACACACACACTCAGGTCATAAGTGCTGTATAGAGGCATTATTCAAACTCCTATAGTCTATATATCTGTATTCTATAGTGACAGGCTATATTGTAAGTCTTAACTAAATACAAGTGATTTTGTAGATCTTATAAACCAGTCACCATCATCACCAATGCTTTGCCGACAGTACCTTTGGACAGTTCTTATGTTCTTATGTTCTTATGTATCTCCAAATTCCTCATAGCACCAAGAGTGTGATATAAGTGATAGCTAATCCCTCCCTCCCTCCCGGTGGCCCCGCAGCATGGAGGAGTGTGAGGCCCTGTGCACCCGCCTGGCCATCATGGTGAACGGCAAGTTCTGTTGTCTGGGCTCCCCGCAACACCTCAAGAGCAAGTTTAGTGAAGGCTACTCCATCATAATCCGGTAAAGAAACCAATATTTATCTTGTATTGAGCTGTGTGAATGCCTTGCCAGGCTTTGGTGAGGCAGTGCAGACAGAGGGTTAGTTGCCTGGGAGTGATGGGTAGGACATTCAGGCATTTGTACAGGGAAGCAAGGCCAACCTCCCGTGGAACAACCTTTGGGTTGCTCCTCCCAAAACCTCTGTCATGGCCACCCACTACAGAGATTTCCATGAAACAAATATCAAAGTACAGTAAAACCTCTCATATTGGGACTAATTGGGTCAAGGAGTGGTCCGAGTAATGCAAGGATCCGAATAATGGGGGGATATGTGAGAAGAAAAAAAAAAATATATATATATATAGTTGTATATATTAGCTAGGAAATTTCGCCAACTAAAAAAAAAAAATTATAGGTGTATATATTAGGAAATTTTGACCCCTAAAAAAAAAAAAAAAAAAAAAAAAAAAAAATCTATGTGTAGTATATAAATAGCTAGGAAATTTTGACCCCTGGGAAAAAAAAAAAAAAAAAAAAGGAGGAGGTCCGAATAATGTCAAAGTCCGAATAATGAGAGTCTGAATACACTTTAACACTTTTAACACTTTATTATGTTTGCCATTTTACAATATTTTATAATGATTATAACAGGCTATGGGGTTGCAAACAGCCCTTTACAAGCATAAGCTTTTTTGGCCAAGGTGTGGAGAGAGAGGGAAAACACACAGAACAAATAATAAATAAACACAAGGTATATAAATACTAAACAAATACTGACATAAACAGGCGATGATAGTTAGCAAGTTACTTAGACTAATGTACAGGATAATATACACTAGTAATAAATAATACTAAACAGTTGCTGTGAAGAATTACACAAAAAATAAGTCCACGAATAATAATAACCATGATAATAGTACACCGAGCTTGTCCAAACTGGCTCTGACTAACCCTCAGGCAAAGATACGAGAGGGTGTACTGTATTGTTGCTGGTGTAAGGATCATTTCTTGTGCCTAGTGAAATATTTGTGAATCCTTATTGTCCATGATTAAAGAGTCATTACTTTGTTCAACACAAGATGTACAGGTTGAAGTTCCCAAACTCGGCAACCTCGGGACCAGCGCCGAGCCGAGTAATGGAATTTTCCGACTTTTAGAACGTAGATATATTAAGGGGAAAAAAATGGTTTGGGAGCCATAATACCAATAACAGACCTGTAGAAGTACACAAAATAACAGTGTACACAACTCTACAGTCACAACATCACTGAACAATAACAACAAACAAATCGGCGGGAGAAACCAAGCGGCCTAGTGTGGCACCTAGCGACCGACCCGGCAACTACGCGCCGGGTTTTGGGTGTTCTGCCGTGTTTTGGAAAATCCGTAACCATAGCCGAGTTTTGGCTGTTGCAGAGTCTTGGGATGCCGAGTTTGGGAACTTCAACCTGTATCAAGTTAATGGCCTTCCTCTATTTTCATAAGTAGCTTCACAGGAAAGACTTCATAATATGACTTTTTCCGAGATGACAACCATGAAAATATAGACAATTCGTTGTAATGACACGTCTCTGTCTCGTATTCGTAGTCACCTACCATGATTGCTCGTGGTCATTGCTATGATTTTGTTCCATTTCTACTCAGTCAAAATTATTCACTTGATCTTGTAGCTGCCATGGAAAGTACTAGAGCAATCCTACAGTACTCCTATTGCAATCACAACAGAGATCTTGTAGCTGCCATGGAAAGTACTAGAGCAATCATACAGTACTCCTATTGCAATCACAACAGAGATCTTGTAGCTGCCATGGAAAGTACTAGAGCAATCATACAGTACTCCTATTGCAATCACAACAGAGATCTGTAGCTGCCATGGAAAGTACTAGAGCAATCATACAGTACTCCTATTGCAATCACAACAGAGATCTTGTAGCTGCCATGGAAAGTACTAGAGCAATCCTACAGTACTCCTATTGCATCACAACAGAGATCTTGTAGCTGCCATGGAAAGTACTAGAGCAATCATACAGTACTCCTATTGCAATCACAACAGAGATCTTGTAGCTGCCATGGAAAGTACTAGAGCAATCATACAGTACTCCTATTGCAATCACAACAGAGATCTTGTAGCTGCCATGGAAAGTACTAGAGCAATCATACAGTACTCCTATTGCAATCACAACAGAGATCTTGTAGCTGCCATGGAAAGTACTAGAGCAATCATACAGTACTCCTATTGCAATCACAACAGAGATCTTGTAGCTGCCATGGAAAGTACTAGAGCAATCATACAGTACTCCTATTGCAATCACAACAGGAGATCTTGTAGCTGCCATGGAAAGTACTAGAGCAATCATACAGTACTCCTATTGCAATCACAACAGAGATCTTGTAGCTGCCATGGAAAGTACTAGAGCAATCATACAGTACTCCTATTGCAATCACAACAGAGATCTTGTAGCTGCCATGGAAAGTACTAGAGCAATCATACAGTACTCCTTTTGCAATCACAACAGAGATCTTGTAGCTGCCATGGAAAGTACTAGAGCAATCCTACAGTACTCCTATTGCAATCACAACAGAGATCTTGTAGCTGCCATGGAAAGTACTAGAGCAATCCTACAGTACTCCTATTGCAATCACAACAGAGATCTTGTAGCTGCCATGGAAAGTACTAGAGCAATCATACAGTACTCCTATTGCAATCACAACAGAGATCTTGTAGCTGCCATGGAAAGTACTAGAGCAATCATACAGTACTCCTATTGCAATCACAACAGAGCTGGCATGACATATTGATTTAATTAGGACAAGACAAAAAGTGAGCAATGACCACGTACAATGATGGTATGTGACTACGAATACGGGCATCTGTCTCGTCTGCATGAACTACCACCTGTAGGTCTCCTGGTCTCTCCTAGCTTTCTTATGTTCCTATGTTTAATATTTTTTATGTTCTTACGTTCTTATGTTATGTCTGTGTCTGGTTAGCGTGAAGATGAGTGAGCTGGGACACGGGGAGGACAGACACATCGACGACCAGACCTTGTCCTCACAGCTGCCCTCGGAGATGCGCTCTGTCCAGGACTTCATCAGGGAAACATACCCAAGTTAGTACACAGGGATCTCATACAGTGACACATTCATTAACCCCTTTACGCCCAGATCTTTCCTTGGCTATATATTATTGTCGGTTAGCCATTACGAAAAGTAACTCAATATACCAAAGAAGCTAGTGGACAAGGGTACTAAACAGGTCATAGCTATAGAATATTGCTTACAGTCATCAAAATAGTCTAATGGTAGCCAAATTACAATAAAAATTACGTTATGGGCCTCAAGGGGTTAGGTGTCCTCTTAGTGGTAATATACATAATCTCTCTCTTCTCTATAATATAAAAGAATATCTCTTTTCTCTCCCTCTCTCTCTCTTAAGTATCCTATTTCTGTTGTTCTCACACCAACAACATACATTTCTTGTCATCTCACTTCCCATTACTTATAAAATATTAGTAATGAAGAAGTAATGGTCTCTTCCTGTCACTTCCCATTCTCTATAAAGTATTAGTCATGCTCTCCTGTCACTTCCCATTCTCTATAAAGTATTAGTCATGCTCTCCTGTCACTTCCCATTCTCTATAAAGTATTAGTCATGCTCTCCTGTCACTTCCCATTCTCTATAAAGTATTAGTCATGCTCTCCTGTCACTTCCCATTCTCTATAAAGTATTAGTCATGCTCTCCTGTCACGTTCCCATTCTCTATAAAGTATTAGTCATGCTCTCCTGTCACTTCCCATTCTCTATAAGTATTAGTCATGCTCTCCTGTCACTTCCCATTCTCTATAAAGTATTAGTCATGCTCTCCATGTCACTTCCCATTCTCTATAAAGTATTAGTCATGCTCTCCTGTCACTTCCCATTCTCTATAAAGTATTAGTCATGCTCTCCTGTCACTTCCCATTCTCTATAAAGTATTAGTCATGCTCTCCTGTCACTTCCCATTCTCTATAAAGTATTAGTCATGCTCTCCTGTCACTTCCCATTCTCTATAAAGTATTAGTCATGCTCTCCTGTCACTTCCCATTCTCTATAAAGTATTAGTCATGCTCTCCTGTCACTTCCCATTCTCTATAAAGTATTAGTCATGCTCTCCTGTCACTTCCCATTCTCTATAAAGTATTAGTCATGCTCTCCTGTCACTTCCCATTCTCTATAAAGTATTAGTCATGCTCTCCTGTCACTTCCCATTCTCTATAAAGTATTAGTCATGCTCTCCTGTCACTTCCCATTCTCTATAAAGTATTAGTCATGCTCTCCTGTCACTTCCCATTCTCTATAAAGTATTAGTCATGCTCTCCTGTCACTTCCCATTCTCTATAAAGTATTAGTAATGCTCTCCTGTCACTTCCCATTCTCTATAAAGTATTAGTCATGCTCTCCTGTCACTTCCCATTCTCTATAAAGTATTAGTCATGCTCTCCTGTCACTTCCCATTCTCTATAAAGTATTAGTCATGCTCTCCTGTCACTTCCCATTCTATAAAGTATTAGTCATGCTCTCCTGTCACTTCCCATTCTCTATAAAGTATTAGTCATGCTCTCCTGTCACTTCCCATTCTCTATAAAGTATTAGTCATGCTCTCCTGTCACTTCCCATGCTATAAAGTATTAGTCATGCTCTCCTGTCACTTCCCATTCTCTATAAAGTATTAGTCATGCTCTCCTGTCACTTCCCATTCTCTATAAAGTATTAGTCATTAATTAGTAATGCTGTCCTCCCCCCCCAGCGTGTCGCCTGCGGGAGATGCAGTGGGGGCGGCTGGAGTACTTTGTCCCGGCAGAGGGCATCACCTGGGCCTCTGTGTTTGGCACCCTGGAGAGGAGTCGCCACCACTTCCCCATCGAGGACTACAGTGTGACTCAAACCACACTGGAAAGGGTGAGTGATCCTGCTCCCCATCCTTAGACAATGCCATACTACTGCAGGTGTGAGTAGGGGCGTACCCAGGAATTTTTTTCCGGGGTGGCCAGAAAATATTTTTTTGCCACCCAGTATGTATGTATGGTAAACCTGCCAGATTTCTTGCCAGCCGCTGGATGGTAAATTTTTCCGCCATCGTCTGATTCCTTTTTCAGGCCTTATTTCTTATTTCTGCTACTGAAACAATAGTTTTGGTAGTGTTAGATGCTTGTCCAAGGCAGTACGTGAAGCATAAGTGCCACCAATTCAAGGTACAGGTGCACATGGGCAGGTGACGCGGCCACAGCGCTAGGATCTGTAATATATATATTTTTTAACTGACTGTTAGTGTATTCTGATTTCTTACAAGGAAGGAAATTTCTGTGGTCCATCAGGTGTGCCACTGGGTGTGAGTGGAAGGCTCCCTGATAATTAAGACAACAATTTTGAAATACTTAAGAAATGGGTATTGTGTGGGCTGTCACTAGAAGGTTCCCGTGGTGTAACGGGTAGCACAGCCGCCCGGCAAGCGGAAGGTCCCGGGTTCGATTCCCGAGCGGTGCAACCTTTATTGGTGAGACCCCCTACTCTAACAGGTCTAGAATAAGTGTGTAAGCATTGACCAAGTGTGTGAATATGTCAAGAAACATTTCTGTTGCATACTCCTAACCACAAATGTCATAACACACAGATCACATCCATACTGAGTAGTTCTGTAGCTATTTCACTTTCTTGCATAGGACATTTAGATTACTATACATATTACAGTGGCATGTGTTATTGTTTCCTTGCAGGTTTTCCTCACCTTCACGCGAGGACAGCGACCAGACAGCGAGGACAAGAGATAGCCGCAGGTAAAGGGGTGAGGGAGGACAAGGGCACAGTTATCTTAATATTAATGCCACACTCTAGACCTATAGACAGGGACGTGGCTGATTATATTTTGTTACTCTTCTAGTACTAATGTTATTGCTAGTCATTGTGTTCTTTATATTCTAGTGTTAGGTGTTTTTGAAATAATGCAGCAGTTTTGAATGAGTCGTGGCTGTGTTAGCTTGGACGTTGTGAGGAGTGAATGAAGGGTGCAGCGTGTGACTATAGACTGGTGGGAACAAGTAATAGGCGAGATAAATGAGTCATGTGTGTGAGAGAGAGAGAGAGAGAGAGAGAGCAATGCACGAGAATGATAGGATCGCTAGTGCATGTAATGAGAGGGAGGACTGTAAGACTTAGCATGAAAGTAAAGAAAAGGCACTTAGGAATATTGAATGCCTTAAAGTGCTGCCATGTGCAAGGTTTAGGGACTTAGGTGTGGAATGAAAAAGGTCTTGAAAGTGAGGCATGAAAATGTGTGTGTTAGAAAATGAGGCATGAAAATGTGTGTGTTAGAAAATGAGGCATGAAAATGTGTGTGTTAGAAAATGAGGCATAAAAATGTGTGTTAGAAAATGAGGCATGAAAATGTGTGTTAGAAAATGAGGCATGAAAATGTGTGTGTTAGAAAATGAGGCATGAAAATGTATGTGTTAGAAAATGAGGCATGAAAATGTGTGTGTTAGAAAATGAGGCATAAAAATGTGTGTTAGAAAATGAGGCATGAAAATGTGTGTTAGAAAATGAGGCATGAAAATGTGTGTTAGAAAATGAGGCATAAAAATGTGTGTTAGAAAATGAGGCATGAAAATGTGTGTTAGAAAATGAGGCATGAAAATGTGTGTGTTAGAAAATGAGGCATGAAAATGTGTGTTAGAAAATGAGGCATGAAAATGTGTGTGTTAGAAAATGAGGCATAAAAACGTGTGTTAGAAAATGAGGCATGAAAATGTGTGTTAGAAAATGAGGCATGAAAATGTGTTAGAAAATTAGGCATGAAAATGTGTGTTAGAAAATGAGGCATGAAAATGTGTGTTAGTACAGTAATGGCGTGTCTAGTATGGGAGAAGGACTGAGTTGTGGGGTGATGATGGCTGTAAAATGCAACGTCCTGGTGAGCTTTAGTCATGTGAGGAGGATGACCAACAGTGAAATGATCTGAATATGCATAAGGAGGCTAAACACTGAAGGAACAGAATGAGATTGAAGAATGCAGAGGACGTGAGTGAGATGAAAAAATCAATACATATGGATGCCCTGAATATATATAAGAAGGTTAAACACTGAAGGAACAGAATGGGAGTGGAGAATGCAGAGGGAGTGAGAGAGAGAGAAAAAAAACATATGGTCAGGCTGCAAGAAGAGTAGCCACACGTTAAATTGGCAAAAATGGGGCTCACTCCCCCCTTCCGAACGCACGGGATTGATTGCGGTGTTGGGGCTTTAGGGCGGAACTTGGAGTAAGGCATTCTCACCCAACACCCAACACCTCGGCCAATATAGCTTATAGGCATAGGTGGAGACATCTGCCATGGCCACCACCACTAAGGGAGTTACCAAGAGTAGGTGTGATAATAGCCAATAGGTATGAATAGTATATAGAAAACTGCAGGGTCATGAAATGTATCTAAGTTTGCAAGCTGATCCTTATAGGTTAACCCAGGTATCTCTGCATCTGGACTATGCATGAGGAGTTATAGTCTATTTTTCTTAACAAGGCAAAAATCCTGCCCCCTTGCTGCTTATTGACTGATATTTAATGCCAGGAGAAGGGAATACTACAGTTCTTCTAACTTTCAGCTGTATTTTATCAGAGTTAACCCCTATTATCTGGTAAACATAGGCATCATTTTAAGCATGAGACCTTAGGATAGCATGGAATTTTTGCCTCGTAAAAAAAATAGACTATTGTGGAAGAGCAAACTTGACTTGAGCGAATGTGAGCAAACTTGATTTGTTGACGTGAGCGAGTGTGGTGTAAAATATTACCATGTGTGTCTACTATCGTTGTTGTGTTATTGTTTTATGTATGTTGAAGACGGTACGAGTGTGTCCCTGCCACTATTACTCTTATCTAAGCAAGTAACTGGCAGTGTTGGTATATATATAAATAGTAATAGCACAACAGCAGTACAATCTTATAGCGTAATGAAAATTGGAATCCCATAGAATTAGGTCAAAGTCTATACACAAAGCTGTGATCAAGTAGGACTTAAGATAAAGAATCAAATGAATATATTAGAGATACGTATTTTTGACTGTGTTTATAAGCAGGTATGTACTAAAAGATCAAAACACGTGTATGTTTGCCAAATGAAGGCCTTATGTGATGATGAAAATACTAATAAATATGTGATGTGACATGAACATCAATAGTCTCTGAGGAGCATTACTGATCCTGCTAGTTGATGGATGATGTGACACACTGTTATGCAGGGAACCTATTGGCTAAACCCTGACTGCCTTATTTCCATTGGATAGCGACTTGTTATAGAGAGAAACGGGTTCACAAATAGGGTGGTAAATGACTGGAATGGCCTCAGTCGTCAGGTAGTTAGTGCGGAATCAATAGGGAGTTTTAAAGGGAGGCTAGACAATTTCATGGATGGGGATGAAAGGTGGATGTAGGTAGTGTTAAGTGACAGGAACTACCTCGTGTAGGTCTCACGGCCTCTTGTAGCTTCCTTATTTTCTTATGTTCTTATAGGGATGTAGAAGTCAGTGGTGAGCATAGGTGAGGAAGACAGTGTGGGAAGGCTAGGAAGACAGTGTGGGAAGGCTAGGAAGACAGTGGGTGGGAAGGCTAGGAAGACAGTGTGGGAAGGCTAGGAAGACAGTGTGGGAAGACTAGGAAGACAGTGTGGGAAGGCTAGGAAGACAGTGTGGGAAGGCTAGGAAGACAGTGTGGGAAGGCTAGGAAGACAGTGTGTGGGAAGACTAGGAAGACAGTGTGGGAAGGCTAGGAAGACAGTGTGGGAAGACTAGGAAGACAGTGTGGGAAGGCTAGGAAGACAGTGTGGGAAGGCTAGGAAGACAGTGTGGGAAGGCTAGGAAGACAGTGTGGGAAGGCTAGGAAGACAGTGTGGGAAGACTAGGAAGACAGTGTGGGAAAAAATAAAAAAATATTCCATAGCTTCAAATAGACAAAAATAACCACAGAGAAATAGACACATAAATATTCCAACAAATAATAATGGAAAAAATAACCCACAAGAATCCTTTGTAATCCTTTGTAATAATCTCCTTCTCCTCTGCGCACGCGTAAAAAAAAATTCCCGTAGCTACAAATAGACAAAAATAACTATATATAAATAAACATAAATATTCCAACAAATAATCATGGAAAAAAAACCAAAAAGATGGAAAAAATCAATGTAAACAAATGAAGTCGAACATTTGTCACCTGGAGAACTCAAAATGGCCGCCGTGACAGAGGTTACTTATCACTAACCACAGTGAAAAGACCCTTAAAAACACTGAAGTATGAGTGATTGAGTGGCTAAGTGAGTGAAATACGGTAGTTAAGTGTCTTAGTGCATTGTTAGAAGCCTCCATCATGGATTTACTGGACGGGGAGACGGTGTATAACGCCGGAGATGAGAGCCATGTCGTCATGTCTGAGGCAGTCGATGGCGGGCAATATTTATCAAGAGTTTGAGCGGCTGATTGCCCGCTATGACGAGGACGTTGTTAAGGACTTGATGCCCCTGGTGGTTAACATTCTGGAGGGACTCGATCTGGCCGTCACGGAAAACCAGGAACATGAGGTATGTACACTTGGAACACTCGTCGAAATATTAACACGTAACTCCTTTCAAATTGGAACACTCGTCGACGATAAGGGATACACTAGGGAAAGTTCTCACGGCTTAAAGTTTATAAATAGTAATAATGGACTAGTCTACTACCGTACTACTACTGTTACTACTACTACTACTACCACTACTACCACTACTACTATTACTACTACTATTACTACTATTACTACTACTATTACTATTACTATTACTATTACTATTACTACTACTACTACCACTACTACTATTAGTACTATTACTACCACTACTACTACTATTACTAGTACTACCACTACTACTACCACTACTACTACTATTACTATTACTACCACTACTACTACTACTATTACTACTACTACTACTACTACTACTACCACTACCACTATTACTACTACTACTACTACTACTACTACTACTACTACTACCACTACCACTACTATTACTATTACTACTACCACTACCACTACCACTACTACTATTATTACTTACTACTACTACTACTACTACCTACTACTATTACTACTACTACCACCACTACCACTACTACTACCA
Organism: Chionoecetes opilio; assembly: GCA_016584305.1. NCBI lineage: Eukaryota > Metazoa > Arthropoda > Malacostraca > Decapoda > Majidae > Chionoecetes > Chionoecetes opilio. The sequence goes on along the minus strand of JACEEZ010009947.1, from coordinate 55,621 downwards.
CTACTACTATTACTACTACAACTATTACTACTACTACTACTACTACTATTACTACTACTACTACTACTACAACTATTACTACTACTACTACCACTACCACTACCACCACTACCACTACTACTACCACTACTACTATTACTACTACTACTACTACTAACTACTTCTAGTAGGGGAGTTAACTCATATGTCATATTTTAGGGAGTCGATGAAGTGTGGGGGCAACACCTTGGTAGCGGTGATTTTATTCTGATTCTTGAAGTGTTGTGGTGTTTGTTGCTTGATCACCCCGTTTTGTGCTTATACTTGTAAATGTTATTATGAAATGTCTTGGTTTTCTTGCTAATCAATGTTCTTGCTGTTTCCTTGTTTTGCACATCAGTAACAAAGTTTGTTTCTTCACATCTGCATCCTGTTCATCTGGTAGGAGTAAAAATGTTGCAAGTTTTACATCATTTGTCAGTGTGTTGTCTTGTAGAAAGTTTAAGTGTTTCCTGATGTCTTTGTATTCCTCGCAGTGTAATAGGAAGTGTTCTAAAGTTTCCTGCTGTCCAGTGTTACATGTCGTGCATGCTGTGTTCCCGTGGGTGTGTCTGTTCCTGTAGTTTAGTTTCAGTGTGTGGCTTCTGCATCTTATCAACATTGTAGTGAATTCATCATTATCATAAAAGTCTATTTCTTTGATGTGTGTTTTGTATGTTCTGTAAAGTCTAAGTGTCTCTTTTTCAAAAAGTTCTGCTTTCCATTTCTTGGTAGCATGTTCTTTTAATTTGTCAGTTATTTCTATTTATGTTTTCATACTAAGTTGGTATATGTTGGTATTAAGCTCTTTTAAATAACTGTTGACTGTTTTGGTCCAGTAATCTTTCCCATTTTCTAGTCTTTGTAGCAAGCATCGTTTCAGTAGATCATTTGTGGAGTGGGCCATAATGTATCTTATGTATGAGAATTTAGCTTTTGCATCTCTGGTTTTCATCAAAGATGATCCAATTTCTCCTTTAAGGAAACTGTTGGGTGTGTATTTGGGGGCTCGTAGTATTGTTCTGAAAGCTTTGTTCTCTGTTGTTTGGAGTTTTTCTAGGTTGTTACTGTTGTCTGGTAGGATGCCTTGACAGTAGAGAAGCTTGGCTAACACCACTTGTTTCCAGTATGTTTTTCCAATGAGGAGCCTGTTGGTGCTTTTTGCCACTACTACGGCTGTTACATTGCTCAACCTGTGGGCTTCCTTTAGGGTTTCTTTCTGGAATTGATCAAAGCATCTTCTTTTGTTGGTGATATTTATCCCCAAGTATTTTATTTCCTTTGTTATTTTGATATCACAGAGATTATCAAGAGCTGTTTCATGGTTGTAAATCAGTATATGGTTTTTGTCTTTATTCATCTCCAGGCCACTTGCTCTTGCTGCTTCGATGAGTGTCAATGTCATGTTTAGGGCATCTGATTCACTTTGTGCTAAAATAAGGCCATCATCTGCATAAAACAATGCAGGGATAAAGCATATCTCATCTTTGAATCCAATATTTGTTTGGTCCAGGTGTAGGATGATGATATAGTGTTATCATTAAGAACAGTGTTGTTGAACCATTGCAGCCTTGCCTTATTCCACTGGTGACATCCATGTTTGTTACGATCTCATTGTTTAGATACAGGAGGGTCTTGTCATTTAGGTATAGGTCACTTATGACGTCAATTATGTGTGGATGTAGCCTGAACTTTTTTAGACATTCTATTAGGGGCTTTCTTTTCACACTGTCAAAGGCTTTCTTGAAATCTATAGCGATGGTTATTAATGGTCTCTTCATCTTGAAAGACTGTTCGATGCAGTAGTTTAAAAGAAACAGGCTGTCTTCGATGCGTCTTTTCTTTGTAAATCCAGCTTGTGGGGCATTCCAGGACAGGTGGCCCACCAAAATGACAAATTAACACCTCACCAACTCCGATTTTGCTTAAATTTGGCCCATGTTATGAGTGTTGCTGCCATAGGCCTTGTGCAAAATTTGAGCACTCTAGGGTCAACGGGTCTCCTGTAAGAGGTCATCAAAATTTTGGCATGACCTCGAAAATGACCTAAAAGATCAAACTTCAAATGTCCCTAAAATCTTTATTTATAAACTTAGAGAGATGGTTTTAATATCTTTTTTACTCAGTATGAGTCTCTGAATCATTCTAGGTTTACAGAATTAACTTACATCAATAACTAAAAAAAGGGCACAAAATTTGAACTTTGACCTTGACCTGTGACCTTGAAGTTCATTCGCGACAAAAAAAATCATTTAGTCGAAAATTGAAGCTTTGTATGTTTACTTCAAAATAACATAAAAAAATTGTGTCTTATTCTGCATAGGTAAGCCTGTACAGGTTCTCAAAGCCGACTTTTTTTTGTTTTTTTCATAAATAATGTGTTTCTAATTTTCTTCCAGATATATTTTGGTTTAAGTAGCTAATTACTAACCTAATGTGAATGTCAAAATGGTGAGAAAGGTATGTTGTGATCCCATGAAAAAACACAACAGTAAATAATAAAAGCTCTCATTCCTGTGCTAAAACTTAAAATATTTGGACTACAGCAGGTCAAATGTTTTTTGTATAATTGCTCCCAGAATCTTGTGCTTTAGAAAGAATCCTATTGCTATTCTGCGGAGCCTGCAGAGTTCCTTCAAGTTCTAAGAAGCAACATGATCTGACAGTTATCAAATTCAACAGGTCAGAAATGATTTCAAAAATTCGCCCTAGTAATGTGCCTGCATCTGTTTGACATCCACTCCAGTTAAAACAAGTTAGTTCATGACAAAATTTTACAAGTTACATTTCCAACCTGTTTAGGTATGGACAATAAAGAACTATTATCGTCCCATGGGGGGGGTGACCCTCCTTTCATCCTCTCGTCTCTGTCTCTCTTTCTCAGTTCTTCACTTTACTTGCTTACTCTAGTTCATTTCCTCTGGCTCTCTCTCTCTCTCTCTCTCTCTCTCTCTTCTCTCTCTCTCTCCTCTCCTCTCTCTCTCTCTCTCTCTCTCTCTCTCTCTCTCTCTCTCTCTCTCTCTCTCTCTTCTCTTCTCTCTCTCTCTCCTCTCTCTCCTCCTCTCTCTCTCTCTCTCTCTCTCTCTCTTCTCCTCTCTCTCCTCTCTCTCCTCTCTCTCTCTCTCTCTCTCTCTCTCTCTCTCTCTCTTTTTTTTTTTTTATAAACATAACATACATAACATACATATAACTAAAGCCCAAAGGTGCACTGTCGTGTGCTACCTATCTTAAGGGCAATTTACACACAAATATAAAGACCTAAAAACTAACATTATATACATTTATGCATCACTAAATGTTTGTTGAGGCACTGTTGCTGTCACTAGGTCACACATCACTAGCTCAGCGGGGTGGGCTTCAACAGTCTCCACCGATTGGCCGCCAACTTTACACTGTGTGTTCATCTCCTGGATGTGAGGAACAGCGGCCGTGAAAATGTTCCACATCCTGGAGACGCGGCCCACAAAGGTGCGTTGGTGCTGGCTGGCACGGGAACGCGGCACCTCCACTGCATCACCACTGGTAAGCACCGTTCTCGTGCTCCGCGTGGCGACTCTCGGAGGCTGTCGTAACCCAGCCAGGTGTGGCACTCCCTGCACCTGTGCCTTGCGGAATACCACAAGCGCCGCGACATCCCTGCGGTGTTCCAGTGAGTCGAGAGGACTCACCGGCTCGAACAGGGCTGGGGGGTCTGGGGGGTCTGCAGCATCCACCAGTCGCAGGGCTCGACGCTGAATGCTGTCCAGCCTCCGAGTGTGCGAGGCTGCGCACGACATCCAGGAGAGGTCGGCGTACTCTAAGTAAGGCCGTATCTGGGCCTTATAGAGCAAGAGCTTCCCTCCCCTGTCGAGGAATCTGGCTACCCTTCGCAGGGCAGAGACCCTGTGAGAGGCCTTTTTTGCAATGTGTTTGATGTGGCCGTCAAACCTTAGCTCTTGGTCCACCTCTACTCCCAGAACCTTGACGGCTTCCTGGAGCCTTCCCCCCCCCCCCCCCCCCCCCCCTCTCTCTCTCTCTCTCTCTCTCTCTCTCTCTCTCTCTCTCTCTCTCTCTCTCTCTCTCTCTCTCTCTCTCTCTCTCTCTCTCTCTCTCTCTCTCTCTCTCTCTCTCTCTCTCTCTCTCTCTCTCTCTCTCTCTCTCTCTCTCTCTCTCTCTCTCTCTCTCTCTCTCTCTCTCTCTCTCTTTCTCTCGCTCTCTCTCCAGCTAACTACTTTATTTTTGTTGTCATTATTATTATTGTATTTATTAAGGTCTGTCATAACATCATTTAATCACTATTGTGTTACTACTACTCCTAACACAGTATTGTCAGGGTGTAATGGTGCTATAGCAAGGGTTTGGGCGTGGCTGAAAGCACCTCTAGTCAAATGATTCATTGATATCTGCCTGTCAGGGAACTTCGGCTCGACAGACACTTGCTAGTATCCTATTTTTAGATGTTTGTGCATTTGTATGTATCAATAACAATAACTATTTACTTACTGACTGACTGACTGACTGACTTACTGACTGACTTACTTACACTCAACCAACTCAGTGCATTTTTTAACATGGTAACTGGGCGACCAAAATGTCTCCAGTGATGGAAAACTGTCGCCCAGTAAGAACAATTTAAAGCTACTGGGCGACAAGATATTTGTTCATAAAATCCTTCCTGGATACAATGGTTCATCTTATCTGTGTGTGTTAGATCCAGAAGTGCACTCTTATTACTGCATAGGATCTTTATTTATAAAAACACAACATACAAAAGGGTGAAGTTGATGTACTAACACTGCTCCTCCTCCTACTACTACTGCTACTACTACTACTACTATACTACTACTACTACTACTACTACTACTACTACTACTACTCTACTACTACTACTACTACTACTACTACTACTACTACTAAATACTACTACTAACTACTACTACTACTACTACTACTACTATTACTACTACTACTATACTACTACTACTACTACTACTACTACTACTACTACTACTACTACTACTACTACTACTACTACTACTACTACTAACTACTACTACTACTACTACTACTACTACTACTACTACTACTACTACTACTACTACTACTAACTACTACTACTACTACTACTACTAACTACTACTAACTACTACTAACTACTACTAACTACTACTACTACTACTACTACTACTACTACTACTACTACTACTACTACTAAAAACTACTACTACCAAAAAACTATATTTTAACAGGTAGGCCTTGACCTTTCTGGCTATCCAAAGAATGTCGCCCAGTAAGATTGCCTTAAAAAATGTCCTGGACCAACTAACAATCTCTCTCTCTCTCTCTCCCTTCTTCAGAGTGTTCCAGAAGACGGCTCCCAACGGCAAGATCACGGTGGACGATGGAGGCGCTGAGAGGCATCCTCTTCCTGGACGCCATCTACGTCAAGGACAGGAAGGTGTTGGGCCAGTTCGTGCTGACCTTCCGCTACGGCCGCCAGGATGAGGAGGTGAGGGTGTGTGTGTGTGTGTGTGTGTGTGTGTGTGTGTGTGGTGTGTGAGAGAGAGAGAGACCTACCTTCCTACCTACTCACCTACCTACCTATAATGCCAACAGAGAGAATGAAGGAGGATGAAGAGGTTAGGGAGAGAGAGAGAGAGAGAGAGAGAGAGAGAGAGAGAGAGAGAGAGAGAGAGAGAGAGAGACCTACCTACCTACCTTTTAACGCCAACAAAGAGAGAGAGAGCATGATTAAGAGATTGAGAGCAAGAGAGCGAGGATAAATCAACCCTTGTGTGGGGTAGCGACTTCATCATAAATGACAAATGTTTACCACCAACAACATTTGAATTCATGATCAGCAAAACGGTAAGTGATCTACAGTGTTCCGGAGAGGACACATTGTTTGGCAACGCTCCTTTCTCCCTTAGCATGTTAGGGCCGCTGGCAGTGCTGTGTGTGCTTCATCACTGCCCACATCTTGTTATGGACTTTGTGGCTGATTCCCAGGGACGAGGCTATTTTGGATCTGTTCGCTCTCTCCGTGTCACGCTGGCATGCACAGGCTAAGGTGTTGTAATGTTGTGGTTTCTGCTCCGTCGTCTTGTTCTTTGTTTCTCGGAGACTCTTATTCAGTGATGCTGTTAATTTTAATGTGTTTTGTTAGCTTGTTTGTTTCAATTAGCTTTGGCTTCACGCCTGGTTTTGGTAGCTGGGCCTGCTTTGAAGGTGTGGCTTTCTCCATGAGATGCCATATCACCACAGTGTATGTAGTTACCACATCCTCTCTTCCCTTATTCCCACCCTCCCACCTTTAACCTAACTTGACCCGCTAACCTCCCATTTATTCATGACCCGCTAAATTCCCACTTTATTCCCACCCTGACCCCCCTCTCCCACCCTTGACCCCCCTCACCCTTGACCCCCCTTGGTGTGCTTGGCAAAACTTCCTTTACTTTTGGTGTTTTTGGGTGCAGGGTTGTGTTGGTGGCAGGCGACTTCAAGGAAGGGGATTGGGTTGTACACGTTGGGTTAATAGCTTCTTTTATCGGCACATTTGTCCTTTGTTCCTCTCTTGCTCCCCTCCTTCTCTTGGTCTCCTTTGTTTTGGTGAGGGTCTGTTTCTGGCTTGACTGCTGACTGCTGACGTCTACTTTGTCTCTTCTTGGTGGCCATGTACAGGGAGGTCCTGAAGATACGAGCAGTTAGGTGCCACCTGGCATACTCGTAAAGCGAAATCTGGTATAACGAAACACATAACTAATGGTAAAATATAGGTTTGGTTCCAGGACCCCATCAATTAAAAAAACCAAAAACAACAACATGTTTTTCAAGCTAAAATAAACTCTAGCAAACACAACAAACACACAGCGTCTATATTACCCACACTGTACTACCTATTCTGTAGCCAACACAACAAACACACAGCGTCTATATTACCCACACTGTACTACCTATTCTGTAGCCAACACAACAAACACACAGCATCTATATTACCCACACTGTACTACCTATTCTGTAGCAAACACAACAAACACACAGCGTCTATATTACCCACACTGTACTACCTATTCTGTAGAAAAACCATTCTGAAAGAGAAAATAGCACACAAAATAACATAACTGCACATTAATTAAACATAAAACATAAATGATGTCATCAAGCTCATCATCAGTCACCAGCCAATGATAAACTGTTTTTAAAACTTCTCGACCAATCACAAGTCAGCGAGACATATTTCTGGGCAAGAATGGCATGCCAGACTGCCTCTCTCCGCCTTCTGTCCCCGTCATCTCAAACTAATTCTCGTTTTATTTGGAATGCTTGCGTTTTAAGGAGTTTTAATGTATCAGATAGTAAGATATATAAGTAAGGAGCCTGTGTTGCTAGTGTTTTGGTGGTAGAAGGTGTGTATGTGGGTTGAAATAGTGAATATTCGTGTCATGGGGCGGCCCCGCGGCAAGAATTTTTCTCCATCACTCTGCCCCGCCAGTCGCGCCTCATCATAACATCTTTAAATCACCCTTATTTATGGTGACACACGGTGCTACATTGATATAGATAATGGACACGTGTATATAACATCTCACCATAATCACTAAGTTGTATAATAACGAGAAATAAAACGTTTAAGCCTGTCCAAACCTACCGTGGCGGAGGAGCTGGCGGCTCCAGCGGCGCCGACACTCAAAACTTTTGAGTAAAAACCCGCCGTCATCCGCCTCACCTGTGCCTTCCTGAAGACAGTCAGCTCCCACGCCTGTGACAGCACCATAGGATATCACCAGGGATCATAGGATTCCTCAAGGGGTTCTCGCTCCCCTACTAAATATTACCAAAGACATCTATCTCCCTTGGTCTAATGGTGTTGATATCCACCTCACGGGCTTCATGGGCCGGCTCATGCTGCTGCTGCTGCTGCTGCCAGACGTGGATGAGTCCCTTGCTTGTATTTCATCTCTTTACTCATATATATGAATGACATCCATCCAAATGCAATCATATGTCTACATTCACCTAGAGAAATTATATTTCATAGCATACCAAACAATAATAAGCGAGCCTGGAGACTTCCTACCTCTGCTAATACCAGTCTCCAGCAGTCGTTGGCCAGTCTGCACGTTATTTTCAGATTGATTATCGTACAACCTTAGGTAAAATCATATATGTAGTCAGTAAATGTTTATAATGTTAGTAAATAACTTGTAATTTACTTAAGTAAATAACTTGGTAATTTTACTCACCCCAGTTTGAATGTCGTAACATTGGATTTTCGATCTTGTATATTGAAAATAGACCCTAATTTACACATCTCGTATCATGGGATTCTCGTATACCGAATGCTCCTATAACGGGACCTCCCTGTATATATATATATATATATTATTTTTTTTAGAAAAGTCCTTGAGCAATATAATTGATATGAAATCTACAATTGCATCCCCTGTCATGAGAGTTCACAGTAATAAGGCAACAATGTCATGACTTACCTTCAGGGTGACACTTGGGCTGGTTTCTCTTTGCGTATCTGTGAAATTCTTGGCCGAATTTTTGACAGACACACATGCAGTTCTTCCTGGACAGACAGAAGACAATTTCTTGATTTGCTTTTAATGACGGTCAGGCATGAGAAAGCTTGTTCACAGAGGTAAGAAGTTGAAAACTGGAGTAAAACATGCAATGCTTTTACTGAGATGACAGGGTACTCTTGCTTTGCTGAGATGACAGGGTGCTCTTGCTTTGCTGAGATGACAGGGTGCTCTTGCTTTGCTGAGATGACAGGGTGCTCTTGCTTTGCTGAGATGACAGGGTGCTCTTGCTTTGCTGAGATGACAGGGTGCTCTTGCTTTGCTGAGATGACAGGTGCTCTTGCTTTGCTGAGATGACAGGGTACTCTTGCTTTGCTGAGATGACAGGGTGCTCTTGCTTTGTTGAGATGACAGGGTGCTCTTGCTTTGCTGAGATGACAGGGTGCTCTTGCTTTGCTGAGATGACAGGGTGCTCTTGCTTTGCTGAGATGACAGGGTACTCTTGCTTTGCTGAGATGACAGGGTGCTCTTGCTTTGCTGAGATGACAGGGTACTCTTGCTTTGCTGAGATGACAGGGTGCTCTTGCTTTGCTGAGATGACAGGGTACTCTTGCTTTGCTGAGATGACAGGGTGCTCTTGCTTTGCTGAGATGACAGGGTGCTCTTGCTTTGCTGAGATGACAGGGTACTCTTGCTTTGCTGAGATGACAGGGTGCTCTTGCTTTGCTGAGATGACAGGGTGCTCTTGCTTTGCTGAGATGACAGGGTGCTCTTGCTTTGCTGAGATGACAGGGTACTCTTGCTTTGCTGAAATCCAAAACTTGTCAAGTGATACTTCATTACATTTCATTTTCAAGGTTCCATCGCACTGTAGTTCACTCAGTTCTTCCTCTTGTTGCAGACTAAGTAGTTTTTCTGTCCTTGGTGAGAACTCAGTGAAGGGGTTTCTCACCCAGTCCTACGTATCTGATGACAAGGAGGGGAAGTACTTAGGAAGTTTTTCTGACAGTGATCCCAAATGACTTGTAATTAATGGAATGACATTTTCATAGTCAGTCTGAGTTTGAACTTGAAGTAGGAGTGGAAACATTTCAACGTTTCCTCTTGAAAGGTGCTTTTTCCAAACAGCGAGTTTATTCTTAAATGCAAGAAGTTTGTCTGTGGCAGTCAGAATGTTTTCCTTGGCACCCTGCATGCTGGTGTTCCAGTTATTTAAATGCTGATAAATATCTGCTCAATATGGTAGTTTCATTTGCCAGTTTGTAGATTCAAGACATTCACACAAACTGGATTTATTATTCTCTTTGAAGAAAAGCAGCAGTTCCTGTCACAGCTGGAATACCCTTGTCAAAACTTTACCTCTGGAAAGCCATGGAGCCTCCGTGTGCTGGAGAAGCGTCACGGGATCTTTTTGCATGTTTTCACACAACCTTGCAAATATTAGAGACTTCAGAGGGCGCTGCTTTATAAAGTTGACCATGTTCACAGTTATATCAAGGACTTGTTTTAAATCATCCCCAATAGTTTTTGAAACCAGAACTTCTCGGTGGAGAAAGCAGTGAGTTGTTATGACTTCAGGGTATTTTTCTTTCACGCGTGATACAAAGCCTTGTACTGAGCCAATCATTGAGGGAGCACCATCAGTGCAGATTCCAACGCATCGGTTCCATGACAAACCACAAGACTCCAGGTAAGAAGACAAGATGTTAAAAATGTCCTGGCCTTTGGTAGTTTCTGGCAGTTCTTCACAGCAAAAATAATTGTCCATTATTTCACCTTCATTTTCAAATGGTACAAATGCCAGCAGCTGAGCTTTACCAGTTATATCAGTTGTCTCATCTACTTGGAGAGCAAAGTTGTTATTGTGCAGTATTTCAGACAAAATACCAGAAATATTGTTGGACAGGTCATCCACACGCCTAGTAATTGTATTATCAGAAACAGGAACCTTGCTTAATTCCCTTACAGCTTCTTCACCTAGCATTGTTCTCATCATTATTTTGCAAGCAGGCATTATTAGGCTTTCTGCAATAGTGTGACTTTTCATTTTCTTGGCAACAACTAGCTCAGCCACTAAATAGCTTGCTTCTTGGGCCTTATCACTGAGGGTTACCTTCTTTTCAAAAACTTTTATTTGTTTCTGCTGTGAATCCAAGAGTTCGAAAATAATCCACGGTTTTATTTGACAAGTGGCTGTGATTAACAGTGAAGTGTGGCTTTAGCTTGTCTGGGGCCATGGCTGTGTTAGCGAGCTTTTTCCCACAAACAATGCACAAAGGAAGTGGACAGTTTTCTTCTCCAGTCCATGTAAAGCCAATGGCCAGATAACTGTCATTGTGAAGGCGATTTTTTTTAACATCACTCACTTTTCCTTTACTCGTACTTGGCTGTGGTATTTGTGATTCTTCGTCACTGTCCTCCTCTCCACTGACATGCTTTCTTTTCAAATATTTGAACATGCTTCAGTCTTTAAAATCCGTATCAAACTAATATTAACTGGTGAGATTAATTAACACAACGTCTCACTCGGTTGCGCTGCTCAAAACTGACTGAAGGAAGATGTGTGAACGGCTGGGCTGGGGCTCGTGACCAGTAGGATACTCGTACGGGGTTGCGTCACCCTCCTACCCAACCCCTGTGTCGCCAAACTTGCGGAGTAGGCATGAAGGGCGTATCCCACACCGGCAATAACACTATTTTTTCTTAATTCTATGCCTATTATTTGCTCCCATTACTATATACAGTAAAACCCTTATAACTCGGCACTGTATAACTCGGAATTTGATATAACTCGGCAAGGCAAAGATTTTTTTTTTTTTTTTTTTTTTTTTTTTTTTTTTTTTTTTTTTTTTTTTTTTTTTTTTTTTTTTTTTTTTTATAAACATCTATGCCTATAGCGCGTGTAGGCAGTGAGCTCCAGGGGGGGATGGTAGGCCCTGGAGGCTCACTCGAGGGCTGTGATGTTGGCCCTCGCCAGTGGTGGCGAGCAGGCAGGATTTATAGTGACACCTGTAATTTGAGGCTCATGCCGCCCCCCTGTGTCCTCCCATGCACTCGCAGTCGAAGGTAGAGTTAATGGACAGGGCAAAGTGGGTGTTCTAGGCCACTCGATGGTGCAGAAAGATTTCAAGTGGATTTATGGGTCTCACTCGGGATCGAACTCGGGTTTTCGAGAACGCCACTCGGTGACGCTAACCACTCTGCTACCGCCTCCCCTAGATTGCATCGCTTGGTTTTCACTCGGTATATCATGCCCTCACAACCTCTTGTGTGAACATGTAAACAGAAAGTCGGCAAAAAAATGTATCTCAGCATATTGCTGTATAACTGCATCTCTTTGCTTTCACTCGGCAAAGCCTTTGTCGCATAAAGTAGTATTTTTGTCCTTTTTACCTTTCTTTGCAGGCTCCGGCTCTTCAATTTCATTGAAGTCCCCCTTCCTGCTGGAGACACCCTTGCGTGATGGAGCTGACATCTTGAAATACAGTTTCTGTATGAGTAATCCCCAAAAACCGTAAAATACGTGC